>PVKS010004728.1:58624-90900 GCA_004027875.1 Aplodontia rufa
AAAAAAAAAAAAAAAAAAAAGGCTTCATTTGAAGGTCACCAACAAGGAGACAGGAGGAATGCTCAGTTTGCTTCCTATACTGTCATATTGATGGGTCTCATAATGTCTTGAGACTTGACTGGATGTAGTTGTGTCTTTTCCTATTTTTCTTTATTCTATGCATATGTGTGTGTGTGTGTGTGTGTGTGTGTGTATGTGAGTGTGAGTGTGTGTGTTGTGATGTTGGGGATAGAACCCAGAAGCTCATGTATGCTAGTAGGCAAGTGCTCTACCAATGAGCTATACCCCAGCCTGATTTTACTATTTGAATTCTATGTGTAATTTCATGGTTGGCACCCCTTACTTTTAGTAATTTTTATATTTTGCAGTGCTGGGGATCAAACCCATGGCCTTATCCACACTAGGCAAGCACTGTACAATTGAGCTACATCCCAGTCCTCCCTTTGATCTTGAATGTAGTCTGTGTAACATTTGGTCCTGAACCTAAGGTTCTGTTAGTTTTAGAGTTTTAGTTCCATCCAGGTTGAGTTCACCCTTAGGTCAAATGTTAAAGTGTCTCCCAGAATACCATGTCCTGTAAAACATCTTACAGAACCATTGGAAATGAGGAATTTGACTAGGCACAACAGTGTGCACCTGTAGCCTCAAGTACTTTGTAGGCTGAGGCATAAGGATCACTTGAGCCTTAGGTGTTTCAGGTCAGCCTGGGCAACATAATGAGACTTGGACTCAAAATAAAACAAAGCAAAACAAAATATTTTGTTTATTTAGAAATGAGGAAGTTATTTAAAATTTGCCTAGCAGTAGGGGAAAGAACTAAGCATCCTTGTGATTTGGGCTTTTTAAAGGAAGAGAGCATACAGGGGCTCATTAGAGCCAGAGAATGTAAAATTAGAAAGGGTTGGTTGGTATAAATGAGTCCAGGTTAGCTGTGTTTATTACTGGCAATTACCAAAGTTAGGACTCTGACACTCTGTGAAGTCTTGGAGACTGAGATCTCATTCTTTTGACAATAGCATCTTGGAAATGACTCTCTGTCACTGAGAGCTGCTTCTGAGTTTCAAGAGGTACATGGTTTACTATTCTAATCCCTTTTAGTAAATGCCAAGCAGGAGGCTATGACCTTTGAACTTCACCAGGCTTCACTGAAGCCCGTTCTGCTCTACACAAAAGGCAGCTTTTCACCAAGCATAAAGGCCACCAAAGTGTTTTTTGCCTGATAATAAAAATATTCCCAAGATTGACCTACTGCCTTCACTTCTAAAAGCAGACACAACCTGCATCCATCTTTACATCTGCTTCACCTTGATACACAAGAGTGGAGTCCTCTCACCCCAGGGCAAGGAGCAGCTTTTCTTCTGTCCTTTAATAAAGAGAACCTCAATAGCAATGAGACAGATTAGGGGAGACAGTAAAATGGCTAGGTAGTCAGGACAATGGGCCCCATTTAACCACACCTAGAAGCTAGCCAGTAGAGAGCAATTAACAGGCTTGCTCAGGGCCTTCAAATGCAAAAGACCATGAGGCTCACCTGTGGGAGCAACTTCTTTGTTCCAGAGGTGGGAAAACTAAGAAGTGGGGGTGAACACAGTTGGAACTAGGAAAGATTGACTACCTGTTTTGCATAGAAAATCATTTAACCTATGATTGTGGTGCTTAGTTTCAATCCCTGTTTTACACAGAATTTAACCAGTGAAGTTGATCCTTTTTTCAATGCCTCCTTTGCATGAATCTTAATCAAGGCTCAAGCCCAAAACCAATATAATCCCTGGACTAACACAGATCAGACTATGTCCTGCTTCCAGATACCCCTCCGGCTTGTGGAGACTCTGCTCTCCTTCCTTAAATAAATCCTACTCCTTTTACTCTTCCTTTCCATCGTTGTCTGCGGATTTTATTCTTCAAATTTATGAGACAAGAACTCAGAAGATTGGCGCTGAGTTCCTGGATTGTATTTTCAGACCAAGAGCTGCAACGCACTGTTCAATAGTAGCAGGGGAGAAACCCAGCTCTTAGCTGGGTATTTGCTAACACTATTTTGGCTGCAGAAACCTGCAGTCAGCCCAAATTCTCAGTTTTAACTGGGAATAACTGCAAACACTAGAAATGGGCTATTTTGGCTGCAAAGATCTGCATTGAGCCCAAATTCCATTTGCCAGTGGGAGCAAATAATCTGACCTCATCTTAAAACCTCCGCATCAGCAGCTCATCCATACTTGATTGGTTGAGCAGGCCAAAGGATATTTATTCAGTGTTTGCTTTGAGCCCCACTGTCTGCTAGAGGAAGGAGGGAGCTAGAAAGTGGAAGAGAGTGGGCAGTAGCTATGAGTCCCTCAGGGAACAGAACAGCTGCTTCTCCAAATTTTTTACTAAGATCCAAGTTGTAGGCAATTGCTATAGTTTGGATCCTCAATAAAATTTTTTTTTTAATTTTTCATGTTTTCTATTTTTCTTCCACTTCGTTGTGTAAGTGGTGCTGGGAATCAAACCCAGGTTCTTGCGCATGCCAGGAATGCACTCTATCACTGAGCCACCTCTCCAGTCCAGTAGTTGGATCTTGAGTGTCTCTCAAAGGTTCATGACTAGCTTCTGCACAGCTAAAGATCTAGTCAAGAGCATCAAGAGAGAACCTACAGAATGGGGGAAAATTTTTGCCTGCTACACCTCGGACAGAGGGCTAATATCCAGAATATACAGGGAACTAAAGAAACTAAAGTCCAAACTCGCAAATAATCCAATTGATAAATGGGCTAAAGATCTCAAAAGGAACTTCTCTCCAGTGGAAGTCCAGAAAACCCATAAATATATGAGAAAATGCTCTACATCATTAGCTATAAGGGAAATGCAAATCAAAACTTCAATAAGATACCACCTCACTCCTGTTAGAGTGGCAAAAATGAAGAATACAAACAACGACAGATGCTGGAGGGGCTGTGGGAAAAGAGGAACACTGTTACACTGCTGGTGGGACTGCAAACTGGTTCAGCCACTATGGAAAGCAGTGTGGAGAATCCTCAAAAAATTAAGGATGGAACCATCTTATGACCCAGCTATCCCACTCCTGGGAATTTTCCCAAAAGACTTAGAATCAGCGTATTATAGCGATGTGGCTTCATCAGTGTTTATAGCAGCTCAATTTACTATAGCTAGATTATGGAACCAACCCAGATGCCCCTCACTTGACGAGTGGATACAAAGCTTTGGTACACATATACTATGGAATACTACTCGGCCATTAGAGAGGACGATATTATGGCTTTTGAAATCAAATGGATGGAGATGGACGAATTATGCTTAGTGAAGTCTCCCAAGCTCAGAGACTCAAGAGCCGAATGGTTTCTCTCATCTGTTGAATCTAACATATATGGGGAAGCAGTATGGCAGGCAGCTAACCTAACAAAACTTCAAATTGAATGACTTTCAGAGTAATAGGGGGATGGCTATCTAGGATACTTGGAGGTGTAGGGAGGGAGATGGGGAGGGGGGAGATATATGAAGAACTCATAGGAGTCTGGAGATTGGGAAGATAGGGGAACCATCCCAGAAGCTGATGTCATTCCTCCATGAACTACCCATTTAACACATGAGTTCTTCTGGGGGAAACTGCAACAGGTGAAACCCAAGGTGGTTTATCTATGCTTTGGCATTACCCATGGATAACAAAGTTTATATACATTGATTGCTACTGTTTTGATAATGTTTCCCCCTCAACTGTATCTCTATGTACTTCTAATAAAAAAGTAAATAAAATGCTCTTAAAAAAATAAATAAAATAAAATAAAATATTTTTATTCAGTGTTTAAAATTTTTCCTGGAATACAAATACAAGGATTATGTAAGTACAGGAAAAGGAATGTTTTTAGAGAATAAACTGATATTTTTAACTAAAGAGAGATGTGATGATGATAATAATAAATGATAAACTAAAACATTAAAAAAAAAAAAAAGGTTCATGACTGAAAACTTGATCCCCAGGGTGGTTCTATTGGGAGGTGAAGGAACCTTGAAGAGGTGGGGCCTTGTGAAAAGTTCTTAGTCATTGGGGATCTGCCCTTTAAGGGGATTATTGGAACCCAGTCCCTTCCTCTAGCTCTCCTTTTCCTCCTGGCCACGAGATGAATGGTTTTTCTCTACCACACACTCCCATTGAGGCAGATTAAGAGAGATAGTAAAATGACTAGGTAATCAAGACAATGGGCCCATTCAACCACACCTAGAAGCTGGCCAGCAGAGAGCCCTTAAAGGATATGCTTAGGTCCTTCAAATGCAAAAGATCTTGAAGCTTACCTATGGAAGCAAGTCCTTTGTCCCAGAGGCAGGGAAAACTAAGAAGTGGGGGTGGACACAGATGGAACTAGGAAAGAATTGTAACCTGGATTGCATAGATTTTAGTCAGTGGTTTTGGTGCTTAGTTTCAATGCCTGTTTCACATACAGTTTAACCCATGATGTTGGTGCTTTTCTCAAGGTCTGCTTTACATGCATCTTAATCAAGGCTCAAACCCCTAACCAATAAAAACCCTGGCCTAACATACATAAGACAGTGTTCTGCTTCTAGGTACCCCTCTGCCTTGTGGAGTCTCTGTTCTCCTTCTTTAAATAAGTATTCCTTTATTCTGCGGTTGTGATGCCGGTGATGTGGATGTTGGGTTCGTGTCCGAGGGACACCGAGGTAAGTGTAGTAGACAAGTTTTTTTATAGAAAGCACAGAAAGTAAAGCATAGGGAAAAGAGCAGACTTCTCCCAGAGTGGGGGAAGGGGACAAAGCTGAAGAGGCAGTGAGGTTTACCCCTTTTATATGACAACCTCTCCTGGATTGGTCACTGCTTCCCTGCCCCTGTACAGGCGCTGGGAATTCTGGTCCAGTCTCTGATCCATGCATTAGGTTCTTTGATCCATGCCTTAGGCACCAAGAAAGATTGTGGTTCCTTGCTTAGCAGCAGGGAACTATCTTATCAGACCTGCATCTGGGCCTATCTTATCAGACCCTCATTAGCATTGGGGGATGTTCTCAGGAAAGATGATCTCCTTATCAACCCACATTGCTCTGCCTACACTGAACTGCCTAACTTTTTCTGCCTCAGTTGTCCATGGATTTTATTCTTCAAATTCACAAGAGAAGAACCCAGATGATTGGTGCCGAATTCCCAAGAATTTCCTCATCGAGAGCTGCAAAGCACCACTCAACAGTAGTGGAAATCCCCAGCTCTTAGCTGGATAGCTGCTAACACTATTTAGGCTGCAGAAACCTGCAGTCAGCCCAAATTCCTAGTTTTAACTGGTAATGGCTGCAAACACTAGAAATAGCCTATTTTGGCTGTGAAATCTGTAGTTGGCCCAGACTCCATTTGCCAGTGGGATCAGAGAATCCAGCCTCATATCAAAAACCCCACATCACAACCATGATTCACTGATTTTGCCACAGGCCCAAAGCCATGAGGCCAAATGATCATGGACTGGAACATCTTAAATGGTGAGCCAAACTTTTTTTTACTTATAAGTCATCTCAGGTTATTTTGTGATAGTGATGGAAAACTAACTAACACAGCAACTTTAAGGATCATCTCATTCATATTCTCTTCATATAACTCTTCTCACACATATGCTTCCTTTTCGGAGGCTGTAGACTTTTTGTTGAGCTGAAATTGTGTCTCCTTGTGATTCGTATACTGTTGCCTAGACCACACAGACCAGGCCTACTTCAGTGGTAAGACCGAGTTCCATGAAAAGGAAATTAGGCTTAGTCAGGGTAGTAGTAACCAGTATCTAACAAGTGCTTATCAATTGTAAGCAGTGTGCTATGCCTTTTAAATAATCCATTGCTTTCAGTGCAACTAAATCTTATCAGTAAGTTCAGTACTATTGTTATCACTTTATAGCTGGAGTTGTTTTCACAAGTCCCCTAAAGAGTTGTGGAGCTTGTTTTCACCTCCAGGTCTGTGTGATTATGGCAGTGTCTCAGCTTTCACCACCACTCCTCCCTGCCTTGTAAGACATCATATTTCTCCTGAGTGAGGTGTCCAGAGTGAAGGAGAAAAGACCTGACAATTCCCTTGCCTTCCTCACAGTTTTACCTAAGGCTTCACCTGGAGTTGTGGCTGCTTTTGGATTTCCTGATTTACCAAATATTGAAAGGTAAGGGCTAAAGACTGATTAATCTTTAACTTATCTGGGTGAGTGGAGTGAGCACTTTTATCAACTTATGGTTTCAGAGCTCCAGGGAGCAGAGCCATGAAAGTTTAAACTGCTGTTTCCTGGTCTCATTTTCTGGGTATGATGCGTTAACTGCCCTTTCCTGATAGGTGTTTTTTAATCCTTTTCTCTCTTTGTTTATCTTACTTTTCTTTCCTGCTGTATTTCTCTGCTATAATTCATCTTAATGCAAAACAAAATGTATTTTAATTTATATAATGAATTAAACTGTATTATTGTTATCATCATTAAAACAGATAAGTAGGAAGTTTTGTATCCTTCCCTTAAACATAAAATTTCCTAAAAGAAACAAAACCAGGTGATGTGTAACTGATTTTTATTTTTCTTCCTGTGGCTCAATAATCCTTGATTTAAGAAACTGAAGTTCTTTAGTCCTATTTTAAGAAATAATTCTCCAGAGTTATTTTCTTCCTTTACTTCACACCTGAGAGAATTCAGAAGAGATGGGCAGAGATTGTTAGAATCTGCTAATTAGTCCAGATATGTAGAGTAATGCTTAAATTAAATGGAATGTCTGAAAACAAAACTCCCAGATGGTGAAAAAAATATTAAATATTCAAATGTGGGGAATCTAAAACCACACTTGATGGTTTAGAGAAAAAATTAGCCATTGTACAAATATTTAGGAACATGCCCTATCCAATTTTATTACTATCACTAATAGCTATCATATGATTTGACTTCTGAATAAAATTAACTAATCTGAGCATTTTCTTATTCAGATTGCAGTACTGAGATCTTATCCAATTTTTTTGGAATAAAAAGCCAAGAACATTCAGACATATGTAAATTTTGCATCTGAGTATTTTGAAGTATATCCTGATTAAATTTTTATATTTATTATTTTTTAGCAGTGTTGAAGATTGAAACTTGGTCTCATATTGTATCATTTAAAATTTTTTAATTTTCATTTTTAATTTTATTGTAGTTTAAAAACCTCACATAATACCCCTTTACAGACTTTCAAGTGTATATCTATAGGCACAACACTATAGAACAGATTTCTGAATTTATTCATCTTGCATAAATTTTAAATTTTATATCTGTTAATTAACAACTTCCATTTTCCCCTCCTTGTAAGCCCAGGCACTCACTATTCTATTCTTTGCTTCTATGAGTTTGACTGTTTTAGAAACCTTATGTCAATGAGATCATGCAGTATTTGACTTCTGTGATGGGCTTATCACATTTGGCGTAATGTTCTTAAGTTTCTTCTATACTGGCACATATGGTGTGATTCCCTTCCTTTAAAGAGTGAGTGATATTCCATTGTGTATATACCATATTTTGAAAATCCATTCAGTCACCAATGGACATTTAGTTTGTTTCCACATCTTGCAATGAACATGGGAATACTAATAAGTTTTGAGATTCTGATTTCAATTCCTTTGGGTGAATATCCAGAAGTCAGATTGCTAGATCATATGGTTGTTCCACTTTAAAGTTTTTGAGGAACCTCCATTCTATTTTGTATAGCGGCTGCACCATATTGCATTCCCACCAGTAGTGTGCAAGGATTCCAATTTATCCATTTTCTTGCAAAAACTTATCTTTTAAAGAAATATACTAGCTATCTGAATTATTTTTCACCCATTTATAAATTGGGTTATTTAATTGGGTTACTCAACAAATCAGTTAATAAATAAAACCAATAAATGTGTTGTTAACCCATTTCTTAATTGGGTTGTGTTTTTGATATTGTTGTAGGAGTTCTATTTTGTACTTTTGTTTAAAGAGAGAAGAACAGTGAGAGAGAGATACAGAGACAGAGAGAATCAATCTTTATTCAGTTTTTCACATGGCTTTTATTGCTCTGACACTTAGTTGTATACGTGGGTGCTGGGGTTTGAACTCACGCACTCACGCATGGGGCAAGCACCACAACTGCGGAGCCACCACTCCAGTCCCAGGAGTTCTATTTTGAAAATGAACTCCTTATCAGATCTATGAAAATATTTTCTCTCATTCTGTGGGTTGGCTTTTCACTGTATCATCTCTTTCTCTGTGCAGATATTTAAATCGATGTAGTCCCACTTGTCTAGTTTCCATTTTTCCCGTGAACTTTTGGTGTCATAGACAAGATCAGTTGCCAATATCAATATTAGGAAACTTTCTCCGATGTTTTCTTCTAGGAGTTTTACATTGAAGCACTTAATCCATTTTTATTTGATTTTTGTTTATAGTGTAAATTAAGGGTCTAATTTCACCATTTTGCATGTGCTTATTCAGTTTTCTGAACACCATTTGCTGAAGAGACAATCCTTTTCCCATTACATACTTATGTATGCTTGGCATTTTAGTTGAAGATCGGTTGCTCTTATATGTATGAATTTATTTCTGGGCTCTTTGTTCTGTTCTGTTGGTTTAGATATCTATTTTCATGCCAGTATCATAGTGTTTTAATTGCTATATCCTTGTAATATATTTTAATATCGGGACTTGTGATAGCTTTAGTTTTGTTTTTCTTTTTCAAGATTATCTTGGCTGTTGGAGGCCTTGTGGGTATGAATTTTAGAATATTTTTCTATTTCTGTAAAAAAATGCCATTGGAATTTTGGTAGGTATTGCATTGCATCTGTAGATCACTTTGGGTAGTGTGGGCATATTAACACTATTAATTCTGCCTATTTATGAATGCAAGATGCCTTTCCATTTGTTTGTGTCTTCTTTAATCTTTAATCAATTCTTTATAGTTTGGAATATATTTCCTTAGTTAAGTTTTATCCAAATATTTTACTATTTTGACGCTCTTGTAATGGAACGTTTTCCTAATTTCCTTTTCAAATAGTTATTAGTGTTTAGAAGCACAATTTATTTTTGTATGTTGATGTATCCTGTAACTTTATGGAATTTGTTTATTAGATCTAATAATATCTTTATAAAAGCTTTAGGGCTCTCTGTGTATAACAACATGTCATCTGCAAATGTGAAGTTTTATTTATTTCTTTCTGATTTGGATTCTTTTTATCTCTTTTGCTTGCCTTATTGCCCTGGCTAGACATTCCAGTACTATGTTGAATAGAAATAACATCAGTGGGATCCTTGCTTTGTTCCTGATCTTAGTGGAAAAACTTTCAGTTTTTCATTATTATGTACAATGTTTGCTGTAGGCTTTTCATACATGGACTTTATTATATTCAGGTAATTGTGTTACGCTCCTGATTGCTGAGAGTTTTTATCATGAAAGGGTGTTGAATTTTATTTAACACTTTTTTCCTGCATCTATCAAGGTGATCATGTTTTTAAAAAATATATTTTTCTATTAATGTGATATATCACAATTTGATTTTTTTATGTGGAACCACCCTTGTCTTCATGGGATATGGTGTATGATCCCTTTAATGTGCTATTGGATTCAGCTTACTAGAGTTCTGTTGAATTTTTATATCTACGTTCATCAGGGATATTGTATTGGCCTGTACTTTTTCTTTTCTTGTAGTATCTTTGTCTGGCTTTGCTATCAGGGTGATGGTGATGCTGCTTCATAAAATTAATTTGGAAGTGCTCCCTATCATCCACACCACTTTGTTGTTGGCTTTTCTAATTTGGTATAAATAAGAAGAACAATAATACAAAATTGCATAGATGCTTTAAATTATTATGTAAAAGCTACAAAATGGTATGGTGCCTGAGTGCTGTTGCCATGGGGACAAGCTAGCAGAAAGGACTGAAAGTAACTTGAAATATTAGAAAGACAGAAAGCAAATGCTTCTCAGTAAACTCATGATTAACATCTTAAATTTGTGCATTGGGTTGTTATCTTTTAACAAAACAAAGAGCAGCAACAACAAGGAACAACATCAAATTCTTAAATAATTTCAGCTCAGATGGGCTTTGACTTGCATGTGCCCTTTGCTTAAGATAATTGCCTAGATTCCTCTGTAAAGCAGTGAGCTTGGGTCACATGACATCTGACTTGACTGCAAATTAAAACCCCACACCCACCCCAGCCTCCCCAACCTCTACTGCAGGAGAAAATGTAGGATTTTCCTGACATTTATTCAAATACAAATGCTCCTCACTTTTTATGAGATGGCATCCTGATAAACTCATTCCAAATAGAAAATATTTAAGTAGAATATGCATTGAATACATCTGACCTATTGAACATCCTGACTTAGCAACATATTCACTGCAGAGCCTGGGTTGTTTCCCTTTGTGATCTTGGAGCTGACTGATCTGCAGGCTGCTGCTGCCCAGCATCAGATAGTATTTTACTGCATATGGTTAGCTTGAGAAAAGACCAAATTCAAAATTCCAAGTACAGTTTCTACTGAATGCATTCTAAAGTCAAAATATTGTAAGTCAAACCATCACAAATGAGGGACTATCTATATTGAGTGTTAAACTAGAAGACTAAAGAGAGGTTTTGCATGCTAGCCTGCCAGTGACATGCGAAGCACATTCATTTGTCAAAAAGTACTAGTGTGCAGGGTGCAGTGGACCAAGCCTGTTATCCCAGAGAATCACAGATTGAAAATTTGAGGGCAGCAACATGGTGAGATCCTATCTCAAAAAAAAAAAAAAAAAAAGTAAAATAAAATAAAATAAAGGGCTGGGGATGTAGCTCAGTGGTAGAGAGCCCTTGAGTTTAATCACCAGTATAGAAAAAAAAATTTTTTTTGAAAGGCCTAATGTGGCTTTCTCACATTATAGTGCACCTTTTAAAAACTCTGTGTAGAAGAAATTTCCATTTGTAAGGTTGTCTCTCTCTACTGACAAAAATAGGGAAAGATATTAACTTAAATCTGAAA
Organism: Aplodontia rufa; assembly: GCA_004027875.1. Classification (NCBI taxonomy): domain Eukaryota; kingdom Metazoa; phylum Chordata; class Mammalia; order Rodentia; family Aplodontiidae; genus Aplodontia; species Aplodontia rufa. The sequence continues at coordinate 69,591 of PVKS010004728.1, forward strand.
TAACAAGCCTCCTCCCCTTCTGGCCTTCATTGGGCCTTTACTTTAATATTGTTGGATTAATTTTTTTTAAAAAACTGTGCCTTTGGATCAGTGGAATATCCATATGCTTAACTTTATAGAACTCTCTTGCTTAGATAAAGGTATGACCTTAAAAAAATGGTTAGATGATGATACCTAATTTTGTTTAATTCCTAAATTTTCCATGGACAGTTCATGGAATTGTTAAGAACAGATAAAATAGGTAGGTATAAATGGATAAGTGTTTACAAATGTGTAAAAAATCTGGGTAAACTGTAAGTTAAAATTCTAAAACATAAATTGCAAGTAACCTTGACTTCTTGAAGTCCATAAAAAGACAATATATTTGAGTCTGTTAAATGCATTTTCATAAATTGTTGATATATTTTTAAAAGTTTAAGATTGCTTTTTTCCTGTATATTCACAAAAATAACATTATTAAGAGTTAAAATTATCAACATGTGTAATTCTATACACAAAGAACATAACAAGAATTTCAGCTATGTTTCAATCAGAAAACTGGAAAAGCATAAACTCTTTCATCTTATTAAAAATGGGTAACTTGTCTAAATTCAGAATTCTTGTGTTTTAGTCAGCTTTTTCACAACTGTGACCAAAAGACCCAACATGAACAAATTTAGAGCAGTAAAGTTTATTTTGGGACTCACAGTTTCAGAGGTCTCAGTCCAAAGGGGGCCTACTCCATTCCTTGGTGTGTGAGGTGAGGTAGAATATCATCGCAGGAAAGTATGGCAGGGGAAAGCAGCTGGGAACAGGGCACCCAGGAAACATAGACAAAGAGTTCTTCCCCAGAGACAAAATATATACCCCAAAGCCATAACCCCACTGACCCACCTCCTTCAGCCACATCCTACCTGCCTATACCACCCCAGTTAACCCTTATCAGGGAATTAATGCACTGAGTAGGACTCTCATAATCCAATCATTTAAGCTCTTAGCTTTCTTGCATTGTCTCACATATAAGAAATTTTTTCCAAAGTCTATGGCTAAGAAAGAAAACAAGGTAGAAACAAAACAGCAAGTAGAGAAAAAGAAATTGTAAGTAAGTTTTGATTATGGAGAAGTGTTTTTGGTGAGAAACTTTAAAAAATGTTAGGAATGAGAAAAAGATTTGTGTGGTAAATAAGATTTTATTCCTAAAGTAAAATGACCTCATTGTTCCAAAAGGGAAGAAAAATAGGACAAAACTCAGAAAGTCATAGAAGGTTTGTGACAGACAAATATTACAAAAGAAAATCTATATGTGATCAAATTGGTTATTATTAAAAATTATTTGTAAGATTCTTCTAAGATCAAAAGGTTTAAAACTAGAATCTAATTCTTTGTTTAAAGCAGTAAGTTTTTATTAAATGTTGATCAATTCTTAGTAAAATTTACAAAACAATGGCTTAAAGAACATAGATTCTGAATTTTTTCTTGAGGGATTCCAAGATGGTGAGCTGCAAGGAAGGCTGCTTCTTGTTTGACTCCATGACAGGACAAAAAATACCTCAGTAGAGCTGCCTTGATACAAGGTGTGTCCAGGGAAAAATCATCACTGGGAGATTTTTGGAGAATCAGAGATTTGGGTGTAGCAAATGGAAAAGAGGAACTATATCTGTCTCAGCTGGGTCATAGCAGCTGTGACCACCATTGCTCCCCATCAGTGCGGGTGTTTGTGGGGAGCTGAACCATAATGTGTGATCAAAGCTGCTGTGGAGTAGCCAAGTTCTATAAAGAGCCCTGCCCAACTGGGGACACCCCTGCTGTATCTCCACTGTATAAAGGGAGAATAGTGTCTCTCACCTGCCTGCAAGGAGAAGGGGCAGGAGTCATTTTGAGAAGATTGTATGGCAGAAGAGATTTAGTAGAGCAAGCTACTCCATGGTTCTACCAGGAGCCAGGCATGGTTCAGAGGCTGAACCCAGAAAAGCGGGCTTGGGGTAGGTCCAGATCACTTAGCTCAGGGGATTTAGGTTAGTAGAGTGTAGGAGAGCCTCACTCTGCCCTCTCCACCTCCCCCCCCCCCAGCCAGAGGGGCTCACATGACATGTTAAGGTGGGACAGGAGCATGCAAAATAATGCAGTCCGAGCACAAAAAAATCTGGAGGGACTGTGTATGAAACCAGCAGAGAGAGTGTTGCTTGGCATTCAAATCCCTGCACCTAAACTCTGGGAAGTCTCTTGAGTTTCAGATCCCTAGGGAGGCTGGCTTAGGCCAGTCCTTGGGGCATTTGTTAACTTGATATCTTCAAGGAAGTCTCCACCCAGCAAAGCCCAAGAAACTAAGTTAGATACTCAGTCATCCACTTGAGATCACATAATTCCTGAGAGGCACTGGTAACAAAACTCAGATAGACTCTGAACATCTCCTGCCAACATGTAGACAACTTTAATGAACATAGTTACAATTTTTAATTTAAGAATATTGACATGTATTTGTGTGACATCTGGAGAAGTTGATTGGTTCATGGACATAAAAACATACTAACTGGGTTTTTTTTCTTATGTTTTGTTTTTTCACTTCATTTTTTCTTTGCTCTATACTCCCTTCATTCCCAAGTATTTTCTTCAATGTACATATTTATCCTTGTCCTGCATGCTGAGGGTTGAGATTTTGATCAATACATTTAGTTTTTGGACTGTATTATGCCCTGGTTGCAAAGTTTTCTTCTACTATCTTCTACCCTTCTTATGGTGTCACCCAAACTCTAGTAATATCTCTCACCCTTTCTCTACTTTGGTACCTCTGTCTCTACTTCCTCTTTTTTTTTTAACCAGAAAATACTATTCTTCTTCTACTTTCTCTCTGCTCACACTCAAACATTACAACCTCCTCTCTAGCATCCTCTTACATTCTCTTCTCTCTCAGGTGTCTGTAAGCTCTTAATTCCATCACTGCCCAAATCATTAATGCTGTGAAACCATTACTGCTGTGAATGCCAAACTCAATAACTATTATATGCTTTGAAGTCTGACATAGGTGATGGTTGAATACTATTGTCACTGAAGATATTTGCAAACACTATTATTCATTTCATAGGTGGATTTTTTTTTTTAAAGAGAGAAGGGCGGTGAGAGAGAGAATCAATTTTTATTGAGTTTTTCACATGGCTTTCCTTGCTCTGATACTTAGCTGTGTATGTGGGTGCTGGGGTTTGAATCTGTGTACTTGTGCATGCTGGACAAGCGCTCCAGCCCTCATAGGTGAAATTTAACATTGTAATAGACACAGTTGGTATGAAGTAACTAATTTAATGATATTTATTGTAAGCATTGGTTGTTCACATTGATGGTTTTCCATTAGCTCATGAGGAGCTGGAAATCTTATGGAACACTAACAGTTCACAGGTTAGGGATTTGGCTGCTGAACTCAACTTTCTGGACAATACTCCAACCCAAGTAAAGGATGGGACAAAACCCCCAAAACAGCAACAAGGACCCAAAGAAGAACAACCAGAAAGAGCTCTAAGGCTATACACCCTGGAACCAACCCCACATATCAAATTCAGTGAAAATCCTCAGCACAAATAAGACAATTGCTCATAACAGCTCACATACAAATTAGTAAGAAAAAGGAATCCTCTTCAATTTAAGCAGTGAGAAGAAGACATTCAACAAATGAGAAACAGGCAAACAAATCTTCCCCCTAACAGAAGAGTCTACTGATAGGGGGTTGGATGAAAATCAAGAGAATAGCAACAACAATATGATCACCAATATGATCAAAGAATTAAAAGAATACTTAAAGAAGAAATATGAGAACAACTAAAAGAGGATTTAAAGAAATAAGAGAAACTACAGGAGATGAAAGAATAATTCATCAAAGAAATAGATTGAAAAGAAATTAATAGAACTCCTAGAAATGAAAGATACAATCAACCAAATTAAAAACTCATTGAAGGGGGCTGGAGAGGTGGCTTGGTGGTTATGGTGCTTGCCTCCCAGCACTGTGTACACAATGAAATCTCAGAGTAACAAAAGCCATATAAAAAACTAAGTGAAATTGATTCTCTCTCTCTCTCTCTCTAGCTCTCTCTCTCTCTCTCTCTAACTGTCCCTCTATCTCTTTTTTTTTTTTTTAAGAAAGAGGGGACAGTGAGAGAGAGAGAGAGAGAGAGAAGCAATCTTTATTTAGTTTTTCATATGACTTTCATTCCTGGGACACTTGGTTGTGTACATGGTGCTGGGGTTTGAACTCTTGTACTCGCATATGCCAGGCAAGTGCCATAACTGCTGAGCCACTGCTCCAGCCCCTGTCCCTCTCTCAAAAAAAAAAAAAAATCTCATTCAAGGAAGATGGTGAGCTGAAAGGAGGCTTCTTCCCATTTGGCTCTGTGACCGGTTGGAAAAACCCCAGGACAACTCCACTATGAGGTGCATTTTGGGGACAATCATCACCAGAACACAGTGCTAATTTGGGGAATTGTTTGGATGATCAAAGATTTGGGAGCTGGGAGTGGAAAAGAGGGATTATTTCCATCCCATCAGGAACACAGCGGCTCCGGCTGCTGCCATTACTATCAATCCACACGGGAGTTGGGGAGGAAACAAACCATAACCTGCAAGCTGATATGCCTCTGAGAAGCCAAATTTTATAAGGGATCATGTATCAAGCTCAACTACAGATGCCCCTTCGGCACTTCCACTGTGTGAGCGGGGAACAGTGTCTCGCAGCTTCCTGTAGAGGGGTCTAATGGAACAGTCTGCCTGGCAGGAGTGCAAAGCAGGCTCCTTTGTAGCTGCACCAGGAGACAGTCACTGTCCACAGGCGGAACCGGGAATAGGAGGCTTAGTTTCCACTTTGCTTAAGGGAATTCGAGTTTGGCGGAATAAAGGGGAGCCTTGCTCAACCCTGTTCATCCCCACCCCAGCTGGAAGGATCACATGATAAGTTAAACTCAGAATCCTCAGTCCCAGCTGAAAAGTCCTGGAGGTCCAGGCCTGCAACTGCCAGCAGAGGGAGCATAGAAAGCATCTCATCCTCCCTGGGCATAAAAGCCTTAAGACTTGTGAGTTTCAGATCCCTAGGAAGGCTGTCAAAGACCAGCCCTCAGGGCATTCCTTGATCTGATCTCTTCACCGAAATCTCCTCCTAGAAATCCCAGATCCTCCTCTTGACACCACATAATTACAGGCTGAGAGACCCTGCTATCAAAACTCAGGTGGGTGGTGAACATCTACTCCCAAAGGGCACAGAGACAATCTTAGTGACAATAGTTCCAAGTTTTCATTAAGAATGTTTTGTTTTTATTTTATTTTTTGTTTATTTTTTTTCTTCTTTTCTTTCCTGTTTTTGATGTGTATTTGAGCACTAGCTATAAAAGTTGATTGGTCCATTGACATATAAAAATACTAGCTGTTTTTGTTTCCTTGTTCTTTTATTTTTGGTTTTTTTTCTAATCTTTTTTTTTCACTCCATAGTCTCTCTTTTCCCCTCTCATCTCTTGTGTCTATCTTTGTCTTGCCTGCTGAGAAGAGGGATTATGGTCAGGTCATTTAGTATTTGAAGTACATTGTGCCCTACCTGCATAATTTTCCTGCACTTGCTTCTGCCCTTATGTTATCACCCAAATCTTATTAATATCTCTTTCACACTTCCTCTGTTTTTGCTACATCTGTCTTTTCTTCCTCCAGGGTTTGTTTTTTCTTTTCTTTTTTTGTTTCTTTATCGTTCTTTTTCTTTTTCCAGCAAATCCTTTACCTCCTCCACTTTCTCACTGTCCACAATTGGACAAAATAACCTCCTCTCTAAATTTCACTTACATACTTTTCTCTGTCAGGCTGCCAATTAGTTTATGCCCTTTGACCCCCATCATGAAGGCTGTGTGACCAATACCACCATCAATGTCAAACTCAATAGCTATTATATGCTTTGAAGCCTAATACAGGTGATAGTTAAATACTAGTGTCACTGAAAGTATTGACTAACACTACCATTTGTTCCATAGGTGAAATTCGACAGTGTAATATAGTCTGTACTGAATAACTGTTTACTGTAAGCTTTGGTCATTCATATTGATGATCTTCTATTACCTCATGAGGATTTGGAAATTTTAAGGGACACCTAGAGTTCACAGGATAGAGGTTTGGCTTCTGAACCCAACTGTCTTGACAGTACCCCAACCCAAGTAAGGGACAGAACAAAACTCCCAATCCAACAGCAAAGACCTAAAGAAAAACAACCAGATAGAGATCTCAGGCCAAGAACTTTCTTTGGTTTACAGAGTGAGAAGAAGCCTGAGCAGACCACCCCCAACACACACACACACCTGTGTGTGCCCAGAACTCTGGTCCCACCACAGCAGGTGAGCTGGACACTACCAAGGTCCCCCACACCCAGATACCACCCAGCTGTCACACACACCTGCTGGGTCCTGATACATTGGGCCCATCCTACCACTAAGGATCCCAGACACCAGTGCAGCACATTGGTTGGCCCATTCTGGCCAACCACACACATCTAGGACCCTAGAACCCAGCGACATACCTCTATTGCTTAGCTTCAATAACACAGAAGACTGCCCAGCAACCCCACCAGGTGCCAAGTCTGAGTCCTGGAACCTAACCCAAAAGCTGCAACAAAACAAGGCTCCAGGCAGAAAAAGCCTTCTGCAAGGAAGAGGTCATCAGAGAGGTGGTATCTGACCCAACCCTTGATGTATAAGGAAGAAGAACCCAGAGTATTGTCTTGCTTCCACACAGGGATCCCCAATTCAATAATCCAGAAGAAGCTCTTCAAAGATGAGGAATCAAACTAGAAGAGGTTCACTTCAAACCACAACTAACTAGCAAGGTGTCCACAACTAGGGACTGGAAGGAAAATCTAGAACAAATTATCAATGATCTGATAATGAAAAGGAACAAAGAACTAAAAGAAGAACTAATGAAGGTCATAAATCAGAAAACTCAAGAGTGGAGAAACTCTATCATTAAAGAAATAGACATACCCAAAAAGGAAGTAACAGAGCTAAAATCTGCTGTCAATGACATGAGAGGGACCATGGAAGAATTTAATAATAAACTAACCTTTGTAAGAAATAGAACCTCTGCTTTTGAAGAAAGAACTTCTGATAATGAGGACAGGCTGACCAAGCTTGAGCGCACTGATGACAAAAAAGAAAAACAACTAAAAGAATATGATCAGAATTTTTAAAATGTCCGGGATGAAATGAGAAGAAACAATCTAAGAGTAATTTAAATTCAAGAAGAAATTGAAACATGCATGAATGGTATGAGGAAATCCTCAAGGAAATGGTAAAAGAAAACTTTTCTCATATAAAAATAGATTCAGATATGCTCATCCAGGAAGCTTACAGGACACCTAATAGGCCTAATGAAATGAGAAATTCACCAAGGTACATCATATTCAAAATGTACAACAGGGATATCAGGGAAATGATATTAAAAGCAGCAAGGGAGAAACACCAAATCACATTCAGATGCAAATCAATAAGAATTGTCTGTGACTTTTCAACCCAGACTCTGGAGGCTAGAAGGTCTTGGAAAGAAATCTTTCAACATCTGAATTACCACAATGCAGCTAAGAATTCTATACCCAGCAAAACTCTGCTTCAAATTTAATGGAGAAATAAGAACTTTTCATAAGATCAAACTGGCAGCATTCATAAACAGAAAACCAGCTTTACAAAGAATTCTGAAAGATACAATCCAGACAAAAGAACAAGTAATCAATACCGAAAACCCACAAACAGAGGAAATTTGGTAAAAGTACATCCTATCAGTATCCAACCAAGACAGCCACAGATCATGCTAATAATACACAATGACTATGAATCAAATACACACTTCTATTATAATACTGAATGTGAATGGTTTAAATGCACTCAAAAGACACAGACTAGCAGAGTGGATCAAACAACAAAATTCAACAATACGTTGCTTACAAGAAACCTGCCTAACAGTCAATGACATTCACAGATTAATGGTGAAAGGATGGGAAAAAAATCTACCATGTGTACAGCCCAAAAGAGTGAACCTATGTCTCAATACTTATATCCAACAAAGTACATTTCAAACATAAATTAATCAGAACAGATAAAGAAGGCCACTACTTAGTAGAAAAGGGAAACCTACAACAGGTAGAAATAACCATAGTAAATATATACTCTCCAAATAACAGTGCTCCCAACTATGTGAATAAATTACTTCATGACATAAAACCACTCATGGACCTTAACACAATAATACTGGGAAACTTTAATACTCCTCTGTCACCAATAGACAGATCATCAAAACAAAAAATCAAAAAAGAAATCTCCAACCTAAACAACTCCATAAATCAAATGGACTTAACAGACATATATAGACTATTCCACTCCAAATCAGTGGAATACACCTTCTTCTCAGCAGCACATGTATCCTTTTCCAAAATAGATCATTTTCTGGTTCACAAAGAAAATCTCAGCAAACATAAAAAAGCAGATATTATCCTGTGTATCCTATCAGACCATAACGCCATGACCCTAGCAATCAACAGCAAAAATCGTAACAGAAAACATACATATTCATGGAGAGTCAATAAAACACTATTAAATGAAGAATGGATCCAAGAAGACATGACAGCTGAAATCCAAAAATTCTTGGAAGAGAATGAAAATGAAGACACAACATATCAAAACCTCTGGGACAGCATGAAAGCATTCCTAAGGGGAATATTTATAGCACTGAGTGCCCACGTTAAAAATGAAGAGAGATCCCAAATAAAGAAGCTTATGTTCCATCTCAAAGCCCTTCAAAAGGAAGAACAATCTAACTCCAAAGCCAGAGAGGACAGGAAATAATCAAGATCAGAGCTGAAATCAGTGAAATTGAGAACAAAAAGCAATAAAAAGAATTGATGACACAAAGAGCTGGTACTTTGAAAAAATAAGTAACACAGACCCCTAAACAATCTCACTAAAAAAAGGAGAGAAATGAAGCAAATCAATAAAATCTCCAATGAAAAGGCAACAATTATCACCGACCCCATGGATATCCAACAAATTATAAGATCATAATTCGAAAATCTATACTCCTCCAAATAGATAATATCGAAGAAATGGACAAATTTCTAGACACATACATTCCTAAATTGACACAGATCAATGTTGAATTCCTAAACAATCCAATCACAGGCACTGAAATCCATTCAGCAATTAAAAGCCTACCAAAGAAGAAAAGCCCAGAACCTGATGGATTCACTACTGAGTTTTACCACACCTATGAGGAGAAGTTAACACCTCTCCTTGTTAAGTTATTCCAAGAAATTGAAAAGGAGGGAACTCTCCCAAACACTTTTTATGAAGCAACTATAACTCTGATACCAAACCCAACAAGGACGGATCAAAAAAAGAAAACTATAGACCAATATCCCTGATGAACCTGGATGCAAAATTCCTTAGTATAGTTCTAACAAACCGTATTCAAAAACTTATCAAGAACATAATTCATCATGATCAAGTGGGCTTCATCCCATGCATACTGGACTGGTTCAACATATGCAAAAAAATTAATATAATTCATCACTTAAACAGAATTAAGGACAAAAAACATACAATCATCTCAATTGATGAAGAAAAGGCCTTTGATAAAATTCAGCATCCTTTTATGCTCAGAGCTCTACTGAAGATAGGGACCAAAGGAATCTTTTCAAACTACGTAAAGCCTATATATGCCAAACCCTCAGCTAGTATAATACTAAATGGAGAAAAGCTGAAAGCATTTCTCCTAAACTTCTCACCACTTTTATCCAATATAGTTCTTGAGACGCTAGTTGGAGCAATAAGGCAAGAGAAGAAATCAAAGGGAGAATAATAGGAAGAGAGGAAGTCAAACTATGCCTTTTTGCTGATAATATGATCCTGTATCTGGAAGATCCAAAAAATTCCACCAGAAAACTTCTTGAACTTATACACAGATTTAGCAAAGTGTCAGGGTACCAGATCAGTACCCATAAATCAATATCTTTCCTATAAACTAATAATAATAGGTCAGAAGAAGAAATCAGGAAATCAGTTCCATTTACAATATCCTAGAAAAGAATAAAGTACTTGGGAATTAACCTAACAAGGGAAGAGGCTGGAGCAGTGGCTCTGCAGTTACAGCACTTGCCTGGCATGCACAAGTATGCAAGTTCAAACCCCAGGACCATGTACACAACGAAGTCTCAGAGCAATGAAAGCCATGTGAAAAACTAAATAAAAATTGATTCTCTTTGTCTCTCTCTCACTGTCCCCTCTTTCTAAAACAAAACAAAACAAAACAACCCTAACAAGGGAAATCAAAGGACTCTACCACGAAATTATTGGACATTTAAGAATGAAATCCAAGATGACCTGAGAAGAAGGAAAGATGTTCCATGCTCTTGGTTAGGGAATATAATAAAAATGGCCATTCTGCCAAAAGCTCTATATAGATTCAATGCAATCCCCATCAAGATACCAATGTCATTCTTTACAGATATAGAAAATGCAAATCTCAAATTCATTTGGAACAATGAGAAACCCAGAATAGTCAAAACATTACTAAGCAAGAAAGACAAATCAGGTGGTTTTGCAATACCAGATGTAAAATTATATATAGAGTTGTAGTAATAAGATGGCATGGTACTGGTATCAAGATAGGAATGAAGACCAATGGAATAGAATAGATGACCCTGAAACAAACCCACAAATCTTTAAGCATCTGATTTTTGACAAAGGAGGACAAAATGTAACATGGAGGAAAGCCAGGCTATTCAACAAATGGTGCTGGACAAACTGGACAGCCACTTGCAGAAAACTGAAATTAGATCCTTATCTTTTACCTTGCATGAAAATCAAATCAAAATGGAACAAGGAACTAGGAATTAAACCAGCCACCTTGCAACTGTTGGAAGATAAATTAGGGAGTAGGCAAAGGTTTTCTCAATATGTCTTCTAAAGTGAAAGAAGTAAAGTCAAAAATCAGTGAGTGCAATGTCATAAAGCTAAAAAGCTTTTATACTGCCAAGGAAATGATCAAAATTGTCAAGAGACCTCCTACAAAATGGGAGAGAATCATGTCCTGTGATTCTTCTGATAGGGGACTCATATCCAGAATCTACAAAACCCTCAAAACTCTCAACCTCAAAAACACTAACAACCCAATCAATAAATGGGACTAAGAGGGAAAATAGAAACTTCTCAACAGAGGACATTGAACAAGCCAATGAATACATGAGAAAGTGCTCTAAATCACTAGTAATCAGAGAAATGCAAATCAAAACTACATTAAGATTTCACCTTATACCAGTCAGATTGGCAAAAATGAAGAAAATAAACAATAATAGATGCTGGAGTGGTTGCGGAGAGATAGGAACACTTGCACACTGTTGGTGGAACTGCAGACTAGTACAACCCCTCTGGAAAGCAGTGTGGAGAATCCTCAAAAAAATTAAGGTGAATCAACCATATGATACAGCTCTCCCACTCCTGGGTATTTTTCCAGGGGATTTAGAATCAGCATATTACAGTGATACATCCAAAGCTATGGTCACAGCAGCTTAATTTACAATAGCTAAATTATTGAACCTACCCAGATGCCCCTCACTAGATGAATGGATCCAAAACCTGTGATATATGTATATATATATATATATATGTATATATATATATATACACACACACACACGTACACACACACACACACACATACCATGGAGTACTACTCAGCAATTAGAAACGATGATATTGTAGCCTTTGAGGGTAAATGAGTGGCAATGGAAGAAATCATGTTGAGTGAAGTTAGCCTAACCCAGAGAGTCCAGGGTCGAATGTCTTCACTCATCTGTGGAGGCTGGAGCTAGACCCTGGCCAGTGTGAAATATGGTCAACTCTCATATATTAGACGCAGCAAAGGTGTAGTAACACATAACCTAGGGCAATCATATAGATGTATTGGGAATGAGGGGGGAAGAGGCAGGGGAAGGGGTAAGTAGGTTCTAGGGGGTAAATCTAATTTTAAGAATATATACATGTCATATTGTTTTTTTGGAAGCATTTTTGATTGTACAATAACTAAATTTCTTAATATAATTTTTTAAAAACACATTCAAATATTTCAATAGCAAGTTACAATCTGTAGAAAATAGAGCAATAGCTCTTGAAGAATGAATCTCTGACGTTGAGGTTAAATGAGTTTGAACTCATGGAAGATAGGAAAAAAACTCAAAGAACATGATCAAAATATTCAAGAGTTTTGGGACAATTTGAAAAGACCAAACTTGAGAGTCATTGGGATAGAAGAAAACATGGAGATAAAAATTAAAAGCATAATAATATTGTTAATGAGATAATTACTGAAAATTTCTGTTATATTAGAAATGAGACAGATACGCACATACAGGAGGCATTCAGTGTAAAAATCAGAAATGCAGGTGTAAATTCAGGTATGGGTGTTCAAAAAAGGGGGTCAAACCTAAGATTGGCTGAGCAAAAACCTTTTTATTGGGATTGGCTAGATTCACCTGCACAACCATAGTGAGGGTGGGCAGGAGAAGTGGCACACGGCCCTGTCTAGGCAGTGATTTTGTAGTCTGGGATGAGCACAGGAAGTTTGGGGTGCCTTTTCCTTCAGGGATTGGGTGGTGACTTCATCAATCATCAGGCTATTGTTAAAGGCCACTGGGACTTGTCTGCCAGCATCTGTTTGGTTGTTCCTTTCACGCACCAGCACTGCCTGATACCCTGCCCCCATCCAGCTGCACAGACCTAACATGCAGGACTTCAAACATACCTACCCAATTGAAAATTCACCAAGACACATCATATTCAAAATTTTTAATGGAAAAAATATTAAATGCTGCAAAAGAGAAGCATCAAGTCACATTTAGAGGCAAACCAATGAGGATCACTTCATATTTCTCATCTCAGACTCTAAAAGTAAGGAGGGCTTGGAATGAGATATTCCAACCCCTGAAAGAAAACAACTGTCAGCTGAGGATACAATTTCCAACAAACTCAGTTTCAAATTTGAGGGAGAAATAAAAACATTTTAAAATAAGAACAAACTAAAATAATTCATGAACAATAATCAGCTCTGAAAGAATACTCAAAAACATACTTTGCATATAGGAATGAACAATCAATTCCAAATCCCACAAGCTGAGAAGCTCAATAAAAACTGTAATCAGCTAAACGAGAACCTAGACAGCACAAAATACAGCAAGAAAATTACAATGGGGACTGGAGCCCAGCGGTTATGGTGCTTGCCCAGCATGTGCAAGTACTTGGGTTCAAACCCCAGCAACCCCAGTGTCAGAGCAAGGAAAGCCATGTGAAAAACTCGTAAAATTTATTCTCTCTGTCTCTTTCTCTCTCTCTCTCTCTCTGTCCTTCTTTCTTTAAAAAAACATCACAATGGCAATGTATCACAAAGACATGTCCATATTAACACTGAATGTTAATGGTCTCAACTCCCCAATCAAAAGGCATAGCTTAGCAGAATGGATGAGAATGGATCAAAAAACAAAATGCAGCAATATGTTGTCTACAAGAGATGCATCTTACAGGTAGAGACAGCCATAGGTTGATGGTAAAAGGATGGAGAAAAGTCTACCAAGAATATGGCCCAAGAAAATAAGCTGGTGCAGCAATTCAAATAACCAATAAAGTAGATTTCAAACAAAAGTTAATCAGAAGGACAAAGATGGCCACTACCTCTTAATAAAGAGAACAATCTAACATGATGATATGACCATTGTAAATATTTATGTCCTAAATATCATTGCACCTAACTATATAGAAAAAATACTCCATGACTTTAAATCCCTCATAGACCACAATAGAATAATATTCTGGGACTTCAATACACCCTTATCACCAATAGACAGGTTATCAAAACAAAAAATCAATAAAGATATCTCTAGCCTAAGTGACACCTTAAATCAAATGGACTTAACAGACATCTATAGAATATTCCACCCCAAAACAGCTGAATTTACCTTCTTCTCAGCTGCATAGGAACTTTTTCCAAAATAGATTATATTCTAGTTCACAAAGGAAATCTCAGTAAATACCAAAAAATTGAAATAATTTCATATATTCTATCAGATCATAATGATATGAAACTAGAAATCAACAGTAAGAAAAATAATGGCTATCACATAAATACATGGATATTGAATAATACTGCTTTAAATGAAGAATGGATCAAAGAAGAAATGAGAACAGAAATCAGGAACATCTTAGAAACAAGTGAAAATGAAGACACAACATCCTAAAATCTCTGAGACAGTATGAAAGCACTTCTTAGAGGTAAATTTACAGCTCTGAATGCCCACGAGAAAACTAGAGAGGCTACAAATAAATAAGCTTATGGTTCACCTCAAATCCTTAGAAAAAGAAGAACAAACTCATCCCCAAACCACTAGAAGACAGGAGATAATCAATATCAGAACTGAAATCATTGAAATTGAGAGAAAAAAAGACTCAGCAAAACAGTTGGTTCTTTAAAAAATGAATAAATAAAACTGACAAACCCCTAGCCAACTGTACCTAAAGAAAGAATGAAAAATAAATCAACAAAATGAGATAGGAATGGTGAAATCACCACTGACCCCTCTGAAATACAGAGGATTATCAGAATCTACTTTGAGAATATATACTCCAATAAGCTGAATAACCTGGGAGACATGGACAATTTTCTTAAATATACAACGCCCAAATTGACACAAGAAGGTATAGAAACCTTAAACAGACCAATATCAATTAATGAAATTGAGTCAGCAGTTAAAACCTGCATTAAAAGAATATCCCAGTTCCCAATGGATTCTCAGCTGAGTTTTACCAGTACCTTACAGAAGAACTAACACCTCTCTTTATAAAGTTATTACAAGAAATTGCAAGGGATGGAACACTCCCAAACACTTTTTATAAAGCAAAAATAACCCTAATAGCAAAACCTAACAAAGACACATCAAGGAAAGAAAACTACATACCAATATCCCTGAAAAACATGCATGCAAAAATCATTAATAAAATATCAGCCAACCACATTCAAAAGCACATCAAAAAGAATACACCATGACTAAGTAGGTTTCATTCCAGGGAGGCATAAATGGTTTAACATATGCAAATTAATAAACGTGACCCATCACTGAAACATAAGCAAGGACAAAAACCACAGGATCATTTCAATAGACACAGAAAAGGCATTCTACAAAATCCAACACCCATTCATGTTTAAAACACTGGAGAAGCTAGAGATTAAAAGATCTTACTTTAATATGGCAAAGGCCATTTTATGACAAACCCATAACCAGCCTTATTCTAAATGGAGAAAAATTGAATCCATTCCCACTAAACTCAGGAACAAGACAAGTTTGCCACCCTTACCACTTTATTCAATAAGTTCACAAAACACTATCCAAAGCAATCAGATAAGAGAAGTAAATCAAAGGGATACAAATAAGTAAAGAAGAATTCATACTATCTCTATTGGCATATGATACGATTGTGTACTAGAAGACCCAAAAAACTCCACCAAAGAAAATGGTAGAGCTTATCGATGAATTTGGCAAACTACCCATAAATCAATAGCTTTCCTATACTCCAACAGTGACTTGGCCAAGGATGAAATCAGTAAAACCATCCCATTCACAATAACCTCAAAAAAAAAAACAAAAACTTGGGAATTAATCTAACCAAGAAAGCAGAAGACCTCCCCAAGGAAAATTATAGAAGTTTGAAGAAAGAAAAAAAAGACCTGAGAAGATGGAAATGTGTCCCATGTTCTTGGATCGGCAGAATTCATATAGTCAAAATGGGCATTCTGCCAAAAGCGCTATACAGATTCAATGCAATCCCCATCAAAACACCAATGGCATTCTTCACAGATATGGTAAAATCAATTCTTAGATTCATTTGGAAGAATAAGAGACCCAGAATAATCAAAGCAACAGAAAAAAAAAAAAGTGAAGGAGGAGGTGTCACAATACCTGATCTGAAACTATACTACAGAGCTGTAGTTACAAAACAGCATGAAATTGGTATCAAAATAGACATGAAGACCAATGGAATAGACTAAAAAATTCAGGGACAAAACCATCAATCTGCAGCCATCTGCTATTTGACAGAGGTGGCAAAAATATAACTGGGAGAAAAATCCTTTTCAACGAATGATGCTGGGAAAACTAAAGAGCCACAGGCAGAAAAATTAAAGTGGATCTGTATCTCTCACCCTGCACAAAACTCAAATTAAAATGGATCAAAGACCAGGAGTTAAACAAGATACCTTACAACTGTTAGAAGAGAAAATAAGGTCAATACTCCACCATATAGTAGCTGGCACTGACATCCTTTACAAGACCCACATAGTGCAAGAATTAAACCAAGAATCAATAAGTGGGATGCCATCACACTAAAAAGCTTCTTCACCCCTAGGGAATCAATTAAGAACATGAAGAGAGAGCATAAAGAATGGGAGAAAATCATGGCCAGCTATGCCTCTGACAGGGGTCTAATATCCAGATAATACAAATAATTCAATAAGCTTAATACCAAACACACAAATAACCCAATCAATAAATGGGCAAAAGCACTAAAGAGAAACTTCTCAACAGAAACAATGCAAACGGCCAATAAATATATGACAACATGTTCAACATCTCCAGCAATCAGGGAAATGCAAATCAAGACTTCATTAAGATTTCACCTCACCCCAGTCAGAATGGCAAAGATCAACAATACAAACAACAACAAATGATGGAGAGAGTATGGGGGGAAAGAAACCCTTACCCACTGTTGGTGAAACTGCAAACTAGTACAACCACTCTGGAAGGCAGTATGGAGAATCCTCAAAAAACGTAGGGATGGAACCACCGATGCTGGTTTTGTAGATGTTGGGTTTGTGTTCTCTTAGTCCAAGAATGAAACCATGGGAGGAACACTGAGGCAGCAGAGCAAACAGAGTTTATTTAAGAAAAGATAGAAAGAAAAGACTTCTCCAGGAGAAGGGAGTCTTAGAGCCAAGAACTCAAAGAGGGGGTCTGGCTCATCCTTCTTATAGTCTCTCAAGATTCTCCCCTTTTAATCATTCCCTTCTCTCTCCCATGCCTGGGAGCAGGGCTCAGAAACTCTGGTCTTTTGTCCTGGGCCCATTAGCATTTTTAGCGGCTGAGGCACTGCCTGTGTCTGGAACACCTTTGTTAGCATGGGGGTGTTATAAAAGCAGATGCTCTTTTGCCCTCTTAGAAAAATAATGACGTCAGGCCAATCTCCACCTTAGTGACCCCCATCATTCTGCCTACACTGACTGCCTAACTTTTCCCCCTGCCTCATCCCCCCTCTAAATAAAGAAACTTTTACTGCTGTAAAAAGGGTAATTGGGCAATGACTGTTATTTAGCTGCTTCAGGCTGAGAGTGGGTGAAGGGGGCAAACTTTCTAAGAAAGTTCAGGGTGAATAAGGGGTCCGTGATAAGAGCCATCTGAAGTGCTTGTGGGTGAGTCCATCTTCATCACCATCGGGAGTTCAGTGGATTTTAACTTGGAACAAATCAACTGTACTAAGATATTGACAAAATTAATGTCAGAATGAAATCAACGTTGAGCTTGAGAGAGGAAGGAACCAGGTTGACATCCACTATTTGGCTCCTCAAAGACAAATGAGTATCGTGATTGAGAGTCATACAGGGTTATAGAGAAAATGAAGTATCTAACACTGTAAACTAAGTAGCAGTAAGTGGGGTCTCAAATGACAGAGAGTAAGGGTTAGACATCATAGGATGGAGGGGAATGACTGTCTCATTAATTACCTTAGGGTCTTGGAGGACTAGGCAGCATTCTCCATTTAGCTTCTGGACTCCTAAAATGTATTGCATGGATTGTTTCAGGGCACATAGCAACAATTTTTATAAAGTCTCAGGTGTCCCCTTGAGCTGTAGTTAAGATGTAGGTACTAGATAATCATCTTTTTAATGATCATGTATGGCCATGCTTTGGTTATACTCCCCTGCCAGGTGTTTAAGACCAAGTTGGTCAAAACTAACCTTGCTCCTATCTATTGCTAAAAGTCAGCTGAGATTTGCCAGGGTCATTCTTGAGGAACTTGTGAAAAGCCTGTTGGCTCTTTTACCAGTTGTGCCATCAGCCAGGATAAATCAGTGTCTTGCTGATCACATGTGGCTTCACTTGGAAGCATCAGAGACATCTCTGTGTCAATGACCTTCCTCTTTTTTCAGTATGCACACTAGGTGGCTTTCTGTTCTCTAGGGTCACTTGATCCCCCTGACTGGGAGGTCATGTTACCCAAAGTTGCCAAACCTGTAGAGAAGTTCCACTGTACCCTGAGTTTTAGTGGACCAAATAAGGCAAGGGCCAAAATGTTGACTATTTTCCTTTGCCCTTTAACTTTCTTACCTTTGATCTCTTGGTTTTGGTATTCAACATCCAGCAGGCCAGATTCACCATTCCTGTAATAGGAGTACTAGCTTTAGCTCTAATGTCTATAACTTTACAGTTACACCTTTTATTTAGTTGGGATCGGTATTAGTATTGGAAATCAGACTTACATCTGTAATGGCTTGTTATCTCAAATTAACTCCGGTTGTTTTAGAAGTTATACTTCTGTAAAGCACTCAAACAATAGTTAAACGATTTGCATAATAGAAACATATTTTTATAATCCCAAACCTTTTTTTTTTTTCAGGGCTGAGGATGGAACTCTGGGTCTTGCACGTGCTAGGCAAGCACTCTGCCACTGAGCTAAATCCCCAACCTCCAATCCCAAACCTTTAACATGAATCAAAAGCTAAGAGAGTTCTCAACCCTCTCCCTATGGAAAAAGTAGGAAAATGCCTTTATGTTCCACTTTGTTGACCCTCAAACCAACCAGGCTCTCCTCATTGTCCTTCAAAAATGCCTTCAAATTTCCATCCTGGTGTAAAGAGAAACATAAAATGATACATAACATTGATGACAGCTTATTTTTATCTAATTACAAAATATTAAATGACAAATAAATCCCCAAATGATTTATTGTTTCTATAAGTCTGAAAGAGACTACTGCTGCAGACAACTTTCGTTTGGAAACACCAGCTTGGTAAAGTGCTTCCCTAGGCTTTACATTTACAGAGACCTGTACTCCTAGAGGACATGAATATCTCTAACATACATACATACACACACACACACACACACACACAAATGTGTCAATGACACAGGTGTCCTTATATTAACTAGGCTTAACTTTTAAAGTACACATTTATAAAATAGTGTTAATGATCAGAAATAGACATTATCTGATGTATAAATGCATCTCATTTTTATTACAATGAAACATTTATGTAGTTAAACCAAACAGATATAACCCAGGTTTTTAAATGGCAAATTGGCCCTTTTATAATATATAAAAGAGAGTATATTGATTACCTTGTCTGTAACACTACACAAATTTACATTCCACAAACTTGCATGACACTTAAACAAGGCTCAGATAAAATTAGGTTCTTAAATGTATTTCTAGTTACATATATTAAAGTGTCAGCTGTATTGTAATAAACAAAAGTTGCTTATTTAACCAGTTGTAGAGCTATCATTTAAAAGACTGTAAGTATAAACCCTATTAGACTTAGTTTCCATATGTAATAAAGCCTAACATTAGGAATTATCTTGGTAGAAAAGAATAGATCAATGTTTTAAGAAACCCTTATTACTTTGACATATACAGAGTTAGATTTTGGTTTTATAGCAGTACATTAACATTTGATCGTAGGGAAAAAACCTTAAATAACTTTAATTGATTGGGCTAACTATAAACAACTTAATCACAAACTTTGAGATTTATGCTCCACAGAACTTGTGTAAGTTTAGATACTCTGTAGCTTATTTTCTCATCTAGAAAAATGTACTTTAATTTCCATGCCAAAGTATATTTCCAAACCTATAACCTTTTAAATCTTTTTCCTACTTGTTAACCCTTTCTTAAATCTATATTTTGAAACATTCCTAATAAATTTCTGAATTTTCTAATTACATCTCTCAATAAGATCAAATTTATAGCACTTTTAATTGAAACACAGTTGAAACCTTTTTTACTCTTTGTATATTAAATCACACCTGTTAGAATTTTAGCTTAATAATCTTGTTTTTAATGAAAATCCAGAAACCATACCATCTTAAAAACTTTTTGTTACCTATTTAATAAACCCAAATATGTTACTTTATAGAAATGAAGAAGTCAAGAGCACTCAAATTTACTTAGCAGTTGATGTTTTAAAATTTTAACTTTGCAAATTAATCAAATGTCTTTTCTAACAAACACATTTATGATTAATCCCATTTATGTTAAATCTAATTTATTTATTTTTAACAAATTTAGGTTACTCATAAGACCAAAATATCAGACAAGTGTGTTTATATATATTTGGCTCTTTTCAATTTATTGCATAAAGGAATTACACTAGTCCAAGTTAAAAGCGGACCCCAAATTGTTACATTATACAAGCTGTGAGGTCTTTAAACTTGTGAAAGGGACAGAGGGAAATTCTATTCATTGCAAGGAAATCCTCACTTAAGCTTCAGTGAGCTACAAGCACTTAAAACCCATGAACCTTCAGCTGATTGTCCTTAGCCAGTCCAGTCTCTATCAGGAACTGGCATACGTTGCAAGAACATCCTGTAGCTGAATTACTTCTCCATATTCTGGATGCTCTATTACAGTACCATTGCAGGCAAATTTCTTCTTAAATGCCTTCACTTGATTCTTTTTATCATAATCCTCAGTGATCCCTTGGACAGTAGTAAGGGTTTTCCTGCCATTTCTCTGTTGAATTCTTATATGGATATAATCCTCAGTGCCAGCAGGAAGCAGGTCACCACCCTTATTTGCATAAGCAAAGGGGTCAAAAGAGTGGAGGTTCTGGATATCGGACATAGGATAAAATTCCTTTCCTTCTGTGGAAATGGCCTGTGGAAGGCTACTTCTGGAGAAGGTGGTTGGGGGGGGGGGATATAATCCTCAGTGCCAGCAGGAAGCAGGGGGCTCAAGTGGGAGGCAACTGAGTCCTCAGTGGTAGCTCAGTGACTGAGGCCCAGACAAGTGTACATAAATAGCATAAGCCATTTCTCCCCTGCTGAAAAAAAAAATCCTAGATGCAATAAACATTACAGTTTAAACATTTATAGAAACCAACACTCTATTGATTGACCATTTAGAAAAATATGTGGGCTAGTAATCTTTTTTTTTTTATGGGCTAGTAATCTTAAACACACATTTACTCTTATGTTTATCCACTTCAGATTGGACCTCTTTCTAAATGTCTAAGTCATGTG
>PVKS010004729.1:0-30879 GCA_004027875.1 Aplodontia rufa
TAAAATAAAATTTATTGAAAAAAAAAAAAAAAAGGTCTGCTTGTACTGGGCATCCTTGCCTTCTCTGTTCCCATCTCTCTTCCACTCGATATCAAGTACCTGCAGGGTGTCTACACCCTCTATTTTCTCTTCCTAGCTTCCAATCCTCTCACACCTGCTCTAGTGGGACTTAAGCCCACACCTTCTGCCAAAGACCATCTGGCAGCACCCAGGCACACCATGAAACACTTCCCTCCTGGCTGCAGGTACCACCCTTCCTGCATTTCCTCCACCTTTCTGGGATCTTGTAGTTAGGATATGGAACATCCCCCAAAGCCTCCTGGGTTGAAGATGTGGTCCCCAGTGCAGCAACATTCAGAGGTGGGGCTTTGGGAAGTGACTGGATCACGAAGGCTCTGACTTATTCAATGGATTAACCTACTGATGGCTTCGAAACTGAATGGACTCCTGGAATGTGGTGGAAGCTAGCAGGTGTGGCCCTGCTGAAGGAAGTAATTATGTCCCTGGTGGCATGCTCTGAAAGAGTGTATCTAGTCCTTGCCCTCTCTGCCAAGATGTTCTGCCTCATCGTAGGCCCATGGCAGTGAGGTCAACTGACTACAGACTGAAGCTCTGAAACCATGAGCCAAACAAATCTACCTCAGGTGTTTACTCAGTTACAGAAAGCTCTCTAGCTGGGGCTGGAGCGGTGGCTCAGCAGTTTCGGCGCTTGCCTGGCAAGCATGAGGACCCGGGTTCAAACCCCAGCACCATGTACACAACTGAGTATTGGAGCAACAAAGGCCATGTGAAAAACTAAATAAAGTTGTTTCTCTCACTGTCCCTCTCTCTTTAAAAAAAAAAAAGAAAAAGAAAAAGAAAGCTCTCTAGCTCAGGCCTCCTTACTCTCTTCTCCTGTCTGCTCCCTACATGCTGCTATTTCAACAGATTCCTTCTGGGGCTGGAGCAGTGGCTCAGCGGTTATGGTGCTGGTACACGGGTTTGAACCCCAGCACCATGCACACAACTAAGTGTGGAGCAATGAAAACATGAAAAACTAAATAAAACTGCTTCTCTTTCTCTCTCACTGTCCCTGTCTCTATAAACAAACAAACAAAAAAGAGGTTCCTTCTGTCTGGCCTCTTCCTTTTATCCCTGGACAGTCTCACTCATCCCCTCCGATATCTGGGGGTGCAGACATGAAGTTCAGACTTCCCTCAATAAGCATCCACAAGGGGCTGGAGTGGTGTCTAGAGGTTATGGCGCTTGTCTGGCATGCGTGAGGACAAGGGTTCGAACCCCAGTACCATATACACAATGAAGTGTCAGAGCAACAAAAACCACATGAAAAACTAAATAAAATTGATTCTCTCTCTCTCTCATTGTCCCTCTCTCTTTAACAAAAAAAGCACCCATAAATTCCCTACCATTTTATCAAACCTGTGTTTTAGCATCTGGGTACAAACCTGTACATGAATGTTCACAGAATTTTTTTTTTTTAGAGAGAGGGAGAGAGAAAGAGAGAATCAGTTTTATTTAGTTTTTCCATCTGGCCTTTGTTTCTCCAACACTTATATGTGGTGCTAGGGTTTGAACCCGGGTCCTCTCACATGCCAGGCAAGCGCGGCAACCTCTGAGCCGCTGTTCCAACTCATTAGCAGAACTTTCATTCATAATTAAAAAAAAACTGGAAACATTTAATAAGTGAATGGTTGAACTGGAACATCCATACCATGGAATATTCAGCAACAAAAAGGAACAAACTATAGATAAGACACAACAGCGTGACTCAATCTCCAACTGTGATGGGGGAAAAAAGTAAGGTCTCAAAGGTTGTATACTCTATTCTATTTACATGATGATATTCTTTTCTGAGTGTGTGTGTGTTGCTAATGACTGACCCCAGGACCCTGAACATGCTGGGCAAGTACCCTGCCACTCAATTACATCCCCAGCCTTATAATATTCTTTAAATGACAACACTTTAGAAACGAACAGATTAGTGATTGCCAGGTGTCAGGGATGAGGTGAGAAGGGTTTGGGTGTGGCTAGAAAAGGACAGCATCTGCTCTGTGTTGACTGATGGTGACATACTCTAATGTTGCAAGATGTCACCACTGGAGGGACTGGGTATAGGACACACAGGATCATTCTATTATTTTTAAAATTGGTACATTATAATTATACGTAACAGTAGGATTCAGCGGGGAGCAGTGGTACACACTATAATCTCAGAGACTCTGGAGGCTGAGGCACAAGGATCAAAAGTTCAAGGCCTGCCTCTATAACTTAGTGAGACCTTGTCTCAAAAAATAAGCAGGGTTGAGGGTATAGCTCAATAGTAGAGCGCCACTGGTTTTAATCCCCAGGACCACACACAGACAAAAAGAACAGGGTACCCACTGATTCTTCCCCTACCCTACTGCTCCCTTCTCCCATTTCTAGACTTTTGGCAAATATACCTTATTTCACCTATCAAATATGTCTCAGATCCACTTTCTGTCCCCTGGCCCTGGCAGACTCCTCACTCACCTCCCAGCAGCCACTCCTGCCCCCTCCAGTCTGTTCCAGCAGCAGCCAGCATGAACTTTATAAAACATACATCACACTGTGCAACTCCCCTGCTGAAAAACCTTTTCTTAGCTCTACACTAAGCCCAAGATAAAGTTCAGAGGCTTAGCCAAACCAGTGGAAGCCGCATCTCTAGCTGCTCCCCCACACTGAACTGTGAATCCCAGGGGGCCCTGGGGAGAGCTTTGCAAATAGGTTCCCACTGCTTGGGTCATTCTGATGACCCTCTCCCCTGGATCTCCACAGCCCTGCTGCCCTTCCCTCACCCAGCAGGCCTCATGATGTCCTGGGGACTGATTTCTCTTTTACTTCTTCATTTATTTTTTGATGCTGAGAACTGAACCCAGAGCCTGTGTATGCTAAGCACCACCAGCTCTACCAAGCTATCCCCCAAGTTGATAGTTAATGCACAAACTCATTCTTGTAATAATCATTCCAATAATACAAACTAAAGAAAAAGGCCTCACTCCATCCCATTATCCTCCCACACAGAACCCCCACTGTCCCTGGCCCTTCACATCCATCACCTCTTCACAGCACACATGGCCAGCTGAGATCTTCTTTTACCTTGTACCTTTTCTAGAATTCTATAAAATTATTTGTTCTACGTCTCTCTGCACTACCCCCAAACTGGCAGAACTGTATCTGACTCAATGGGAACCCCTCTGGATGGGGAGACGGTCATCACCATTCCACAGTGAGAAAAGGAAGGGGCCAAGATCTCCAAGGGATCCAAGGGAGGTGCAGGGCTCACAACCTCCCTCCCACCTCTGGTCCAATCCCCTTCCCAGTTTGCACTCTAGCTGTGTATTTATCATACTCCTCCAAGATTATTCCAGGGTCTGAATTTCCCCCAAGGTCTACTCTGTGTCCTGGTCCTGTGTAGCTAAGGCTGCCCTTCCTCCCCGACGCCCAAAAGGCGCACAGGGATGCGCTCAAAGTTTGCTGTATCCAAAGTCTACAATTCTCTGGGCCTGAGGGCCACTCTCCATCCCAGGATCCTGCAGAAGACAGCACAGTCCCGGCCAGGCTCCCACCAGCACGCCTCGTCTCCAGGTCTGAGCTGGTGAAACTCCGTACCCCAGCGTTCGCTGGTTTAGGTCTGTGAGCTTGCACACCCTGGGCGCCTCTTTTCGCGGTCTGAATTTAAGAGGCCACAGGCCAGCACGAGGCACACGCTTCGCACAGCTCAGCTGCGCCCGCACCGCAGTCCCGGGCTCCCCCGCGTGCTGCGGAGGCGCGGCCCCGGCTGTTCCCTCCGGAACCCCCTCCCTCCCCGGCCCGAGGCCCTCGAAACTGGAGCTGTTCCGGCCCCGGGGCCCCCTCCCCGCTGGCCCCGCTCTCGACGGCTGTTCCGCGCCCGGTGCGCCCCGCCGGGCCTCGACTCCCGCGGCTGTTCCGGTCCCGCTGCTCCCCCCCGCAGCCGCACCGCGACTCCCGCGGCTCATCTCGCCCGCGCCCCTCCCGCCCGCGGCTGTTCCGGCCCCGGCGCCCTCCGCCCCGAGACCGCCGCGCGCCCTAGGCCGGGCGCTGCGAGGGCGCGGAGGGAGGGGCGCGTCGCGGAACAGCCGCCTCGCGGGCCCCGAGGCTGCTCACCCTCCAGGGCCTCGAAGATCGCCTGCGCCATCTTGGAGTCGCCGCCGCCGCCGCCGCCGCCGCCGCCGCGGGAGCCGAAGCGGGGCTACGCGAGCATTGTGGGAGCAGCGGCGGCGGCGGGGTTGGGGCCGCCAGGGGGCGCCCGGGAGCCGCGGCCGAGCCCACCGCCTCGGAAACCCAGCCACTGCTGGCGGGACCCCCACGTCCCTGGGCTGCCCCAGTCCCGCCCGCGTGACCCGGTCACCGGCGCTGTGGCCCCCATCCCCTCCTCCCGTGAGCCTCCAACGCAAGGACGCGTATCCGCCGCGCACACGGGGCCTGCCAGCCCGGTTATCCGAACCCCATCCCCACCTGACCTGACCCCAGCATCCCCGCTGCAGGTGGAAACCCCCGCCCCGCTCCGCAGCACCGAGCCTGTGCCCAATGCGTGTCGTGCAGCCCGACTCTGCAGCATCAGCCCCGGACCACTCAGCCCCGACTGAACGACACGGGTTCCATCCTCATCCTAGACTTCCATCCTAAATTTCCTCCCAGGGAAACTCCATCTCGGCCCACTGGCAGCCACCGGTCTCTCGTGTAACTTCACATCACTGCCTGGTCTTAATCCCCTACCACCCCAGATTCCCCATTGCCACCTTGGTATTGACCTTCCATCCCGGCCTCTTGGGCACCCTTTTTTTTTTTTTGACAAGGTCTTGCTAAATTGCCGGGCTGGCCTCACACTTGCCGTTCTCCTGCCTCAGCCACTGAAATAAGTGGGATCACAGGAGTCAGTCACTCCCAGCCCACCCTCACAGGGGGCTCATTTGGGTCTCACAGGGACACCTCTGTGCCCACACCTCCCACCTACACCTCTCTTTCTCATTCTCCCCTCACCCCACCCCTCTCTCATCTTCATTCATACTCCATCAGCTATTTGTGCACCAAGTTCTCTGATAGCGCTGAATTACTGGTCCCTTCCCGTGGAGGAGTGGAAGAAGACAGACACTGTGTGTGTGTGTGTGTGTGCTCCCATGCATGCATATATATATTTTTTTTTTTTAAGAGAGAATCAACTTTATTTTTTCATCTGGGTTGTTTTTCCAACACTTAGTTGTGTGTGTGGTGCTGGCGTTCAAACCCAGGTCCTTGCACATGGCAGGCAAGCACTGAAACCTCTGAGCCACTGCTCCAACCCTCAGATATTCAATCTTAAAAAATGGGGTTGGTTTTTTTTTTTTTTTTTTTGGCAGTACTGGGGATTGAACCCAGGGCCTCAGTGCATGCTAGGGAAGTGCTTTACCTCTGAGTTAATCCCTAGCCCATCTGCGACCTTCACCCCACCCCTAGCCCCAGGCAAATATCCTACCACTGAGCTACATCCCTCCAGCCTTTTTGTTGTTTTTTTTTTTTTTATTTTAAGACAAGGTCTCACTAAGGTCCCCAGGTTGGCCTAGGCATCCCAGTAGCTGGGATTACAGAAATATGCCATCTATTAAAATTTATCTAGGGGCTGGAGCGGTGGTTAGAGGACTTGCCTGATGCTTGAAGATGCAAGTTGGAACCCCAGCACCAAGTACACAGTGGAATGTCAGAGCAACGAAAGCCACATGAAGAACCGAAAGAAGTTGAATCTCTCTTTCTCTCACACACTCTCTCTCTCTTAAGAAAGGGAACGTTTTTATTTAATTACATTGTGTGATAGGGATCTCAAAGAAGTACCCTTAGGGCTGGAGCAGTGGTTGGAGCGCTTGCCTGGCATACGCAAGGATGAAGGTTCAAACCCCAGCACCACATACGCAACAAAGTGTCAGTGCAACGAGGGCCACATGAAAAACTAAATAAAATTGAAGCTCTTTCTCTCTCTCTCTCTCTCATTATCCCTCTCTCATTTTTAAAGAAAGAGGAGACAGAGAAAAAGAAAAGCATTTTTTATTTAGTTTTTCATGTGACTTTCATTCCTCTGACACTTTGTTGTGTATGTGGTGCTGGGGTTTGAACTTGCATACTTGAGCATGCTAGGCAAGTACTGTAACCACAGAGCCACCGCTCCAGTCCCTGTCCCTCTCTCTTACAAAGAAGAAGGACAACACTTGGGAAACAAGGAAGAGTGGGGGCCAGGGTGTACGTGGGGGAGAGGGGACCAGAGAGGGGCCATCAGCAATAGAAGACTTCATGATCGCAGCCATATCCTCACATCTGGACTACCATGGATTTTACTTCATATGTTCTCATTGTTTTTTACCTAATTATCTATTTTAGATGCAGCAGAAGGAATAATAAACAAAAATAATAATTTTCACTTTCTCAAATTCACTAAATATGTATCTCCTAAGGGCTGGGGGCAGAGCTCAGTGGCAGAGCTCTTGCACAGCACTTGTGAAGCCCTGGATTCAATCCCCAGCACCAAAAAAAAAAAAAAGTTAAAAAATATTCATTCAGCATTCAGGCACTGGAGCAAGGACCTAGGTTCAAAACCCAGCACCACGTACACAGCTGTCAGAGAAACAAAGGCCAGATGAAAAAATAAATTCTTTCCTCTAAATAAATAAATAAATAAAATTCGTTTAAAGCTCCTCTCCCCTTGTGGAATGCTGCCAGCCACTGCACTGATAACTTGCTTCACAGCCCCTCTGCCTATCCACCACTTCAAGACCCATTCCTACCAAAGAGCTCCCATCCTGCCCTGAACCGCCCTCAGCCCTCCACATACACACTCTTGCCTTTCTTTCACCCTTGCACTGAGCCCTGAGCAGATGTCCCCCACAGAAAACCCCCTCTTCTAGGCTCTCTACCTGAATTCCTTGGCTGGGAAGCCTGGAGACCCAGGGCGTACCCCAAGTGCTAAACCTTTCCTATTGTCTCTGGTAGGAGGAAGAGAGGGTTCCCTCTTCACAGACTTTAACATCCCTACTAATCCACTGGCCTTGGATTCTTATCTCTGCCCTGCAAGAGTTTCTCAGTAGAACATTATTTTTATTATTCAAATAATACATTAATTCATTTACATTCATTTTAAAATTGGGGGGTATCTAGTGTGTGACTCACTGTTGTAGATACTGGGGACATAGCCATGAATTAAAAAAGAAAAAAATTCCTGCTCTTTATGGAGTCATAGTCCAGCAAGCAAGATAGACTGCAAACAACAGAGAGAGAGAGAGAGAGAGAGAGAGAGAGAGATGTTCCATGACTTTGATATTTTCTGAGAGGAAGGGAAGGTATTTTAGTCAGGGTGGTCAGGAAGGTGGATCTAAGGAGGTAGATCTAAGAAATGAGATGGAATCAGCTGTGTGAAGAGAGAACAAGAAAGAAAGGGGGAACTGGAGCAATGTTTAGTGGTACAGTGCTTGCCTGGCATGCACAAGAACCCAGGTTTGAACCCCAGCCCTACATACAAAATTAAGTGTCTGAAAAACTAAAACCAGATGAAAAACTAAATAAAATTGATCTCGGGGCTGCAGTGATGGATCAGCAGTTGTGGTACCTGACTGGCAGGCATCAGTATGGGGGTTTGAACCCCATCACCATGTGCACAACAAAGGGTCAGAGCAATGAAAGCCACATGAAAAACTAAATAAAATTGATTCTCTCTCTCTCTCACTGTCCTTTTATCTCTTTAAAAAAAAATTGATTCTGGGGCAGGAGCGGTGGCTCAGCGGTT
The DNA here is from genome assembly GCA_004027875.1 of Aplodontia rufa. NCBI lineage: Eukaryota > Metazoa > Chordata > Mammalia > Rodentia > Aplodontiidae > Aplodontia > Aplodontia rufa. The sequence continues at coordinate 7,787 of PVKS010004729.1, forward strand.
TTGGCGCTTGCCTGGCGAGCACAAGACCCGGGTTCAAACCCCAGCACCACGTACACAACTAAGTGTTGGAGCAACTAAAGCCATGTGAAAAACTAAATAAAGTTGTTTCTCTCTTTCTCCGTCTCTCTCACTGTCCCTCTCTCTTTAAAAAAAAAATTGATTCTCCCTATCCCTCTCTCACCCTGTCTCTTAAAAAAGAAAAAAGAAAAAGAAAAGAAAAAAGAAAGGAAGAGGGGCCAGGTGCAGTGACACAGGCTGCTATAATCCTAGCTAATTGGAGACTGAGGACAGAGAATCAAAAGTTCCAGGTCAGCCTGGGCAACTTAGGGAGCCACTGTCTCAAAATAAAAATAAAAAATGCAGTGGGTGGGGGGGTTGGGGATTTAGCTGAGTGGCAGAGCGCTTGCCTAGCACGCACAAGACCCCGAGTTCGGTCCTCAGCCCTGAAAAAAAAAATTGCTGTGGGTATGGCTCAGTGGTAGATTGCCCTGGGTTCAATCTCTAGCACTAGAAAAAAGAGAAAAAAAAAAGGAAAAAAAAAAAGTTCCACTAACACAAAGCAACACTAACCATGGCAGTTTCTGTGCCATTTCTCGACACGCAGGTGCCCGTGCATGTAGTATATATGTTTTTTTAATGAGTGAGAGTTAATTTTTATCTGATTTTTGTTTTTCTTTATTGATTTGTGTGTGCGGTGCTGGGGATCAAACCCAGGTCCTCCTGCATGCCAGGAAAGCACTCTACTGCTGAGCCACAACTGTAGAGCCACGGCTCCAGCCCGCATGGTGAATTTTTGATCTTCTCTGCAGTCCATCTGCTCTTGCCGTTCTCTCTTCCTGAAACGATGTTTTCCTCCCCTCATCAGAACAATGGGTACTCGCCTTCTTGCCTCCTCTGACCTCCAGGATGGACTCAAACCCTCCCTTGACGTTTTAGCCCGGTGCAACCCCTATCATGTGATAGATAGCCTCCTGCTCTTGGCAATTCTGTTCTCCACTCCTGTAGGGAGCCCTCTGTTCAAGTGAGGGCCCTGCATCCATTCTGGTTGGACCTCCAGGCTTGTCACAGAGGTAACCTGGGAAATGCTTGACTTGATGGGAGAGCTGAATAAGGGTTCAGAGATATAGAGCCCCAACCCCAGCAGTCCCCTGCTACAAACTTTCAACTCCTTACCGCCATCTCTTTCCTCACCAAAGTCTTATCACTCCCATGTCCCATTCCCTCAGGGCCACCTAGTTGGCACTGACTGAACTGCTTTACCTGTTGATAATCACAGCTGACATACTTCTGGTGCAAGTAGTAATGTAGCAATTCCAGGCGTGGAGCCAAGACGGGAAAAGGGAACGTTTGAGAAATTTCTGGTGTCCCTCTCCACAGTGAGTGTTCCGGTTCCCCAGAGAAGTCAACTTCTGTATTGGGAAGGGAGAATCATGAGGAGCTTAAACCAAACTCCCTGATGAAGAGAATAAAGGATACGTGGAACAGTGCTGGGTCTTGACATCTTGTAGACTTGTTGGCATTGGTAGGAGGCACAAAAGCATGGTAGTTATCATGGATTTTTTTTTTCAGGGCTGAGGACCTTTCGCATGCTAGGCAAGCGCTCTGCTCTGCCACTGAGCTAAATCCCCAACCCCAGTTATCATGGATTTAACTGTGTAACTGTGACTTCCCCTCTACCACCAGAATTCACAAATTGATGTTTTAGCCCCCAGGACCTCAGAACATGGGTGTATTTGGAGATAGGGCCTTTATAGAGATAATTAAAGTTGAATGAGGTCTCTTAAGTGGGCCCTAATCCAAAGTGATGCGTTTATGTGAGAAAATACAATAAGGACACACAAAGATGGGGAGGGGACAACCATATGAGGACACAGAGGGTGCCCATCTACAGGTCAAGGAAGGAGGCCTCCAGAGAAAGCAAGCTTAGTGACCCCTTGAATTTGGACTTCTAGTCTCCAGAATTGTGAGAAAATATTTTTATGTTGCTATGCCACCCAGTCTGTGGTATTTTATGATGGCAACCCTAGAAAACTAATATAGTGGTTAAGATCAAAGACTTTGGAACCAAGCCAGGAGACCTGGACTCAAATCCTGGCTCCATCCCTTATAAGCTATATCATCTTGGGAAAGTTACTTTGCTTCTCTGTGCCTCAGTTTCCCATTGGATAGATGGGTGTGGTTATAGAAGCTACTTCACAAGGCTGCTTGAGAATGAAAACATTAACAAAGCTCTCAGGTGCTGAGGATAGGGCTCATTGGTACAGCATGTAGGAGGCCTTGAGTTTGGATTCCAGCACTGCAAAGAAACCAAGAAGGTACTTGGGAAACAATCTCTGGTGCACAATAAGTACTCTAGAGACGCTCACTAAAGATATTTTATTTATTTGGGCAAAGGTCCCTACCCTTGAGAGACTCTGAGTTATGTAAAGTTAAAAAGAGTCACCAAGCAATAACTGTTTGCATTGTAGCAATTGTTTACCCTTACCACCCCAGGAGGCTGGTAACAGCAGAACTTATTCATCTAAACAAAAAAGGGATTAGCAAAAGTTGACCCAGGAAGAAACTGCCAAATACCCTCTGCTGATACCAAACCAGAGTTTCCAAACACCTTCTCCTGGAGCCAAAACCATATGTTAGGGCTTAGTGACTAATTCTCCATGCAAATAGCAGGTATTTAGTTCCTTTTTAAATTTGTCATTTTTTAAGGTTTTCGGTTCCCTGTCACTATCTTTTAATTTTAAATTCTGTGTTAACTATTTTCTTAAAATCTATGTCTGTAAATTACAGTACCTGAAATCTGTATGACGCTATTGATTCTTCATGTTGTCTTGGGAGCCTGGTTATCTCTATGTGCTGGTTATCATGCTTGAAAAATTATTTATGGTGGTTCCCTAAAGCCAAAGATGGATGTGCCCTTCTCCAGAGAGGCTTTGTATTTGCTTTTGTCAAGGGTGTGGGGCACTTCCTATCAGTTGTCATCTCAAACCAGGTCCCCAGGTCATGGTTTGAGATTCCTTGGTCCATCCTACTCCCTGAGGTGCTCTAGGACTCATCAGTGACTACAACTTCCAAGAAAGTCTCTTTCCTTCCCCTTCAACTGTTCTGCTCAACCCCCAAAACAGCATTTTCTGCAGTTCCCTGGGCCCAGTAGTGTGGGTTGCTCAGTGGGTTCATATTGGATTAGGCTGGAAGGTGAAACTTTTTTGGGGGGTCTCAACTTAACATGAGGAGATTCTGCTCAACCCCAACTTGGGCCAGGCCATGGACTCTCACTTCTGTCCCTCTTTCCATGTAGGGTCAACAAACTGAAACTCACAAGTTCAATATTTGCAAATGCCCTCATGTCATCAGTGGCTTCAGTGTGCCAATATTTGAATCCTATTGTTAACTCTCCTGTTACTAGTTTTCACTCAATAATTGGCCTGGACATTCCTCACACTTTTAAGCAAATTCAGTGTTTATAAGAGGATATCTCTGGGGCTGGAGTGGTGGCTCAGTGGTTTCGGTGCTTGCCTGGCAAGCACGAGGACCCGGGTTCAAACCCCAGCACCACTTACACAACTAAGTGTTGGAGCAACTAAGGCCATGTGAAAAACTCAATAAAGTTGTTTCTCTCTTTCTCTGCCTCTCTCACTGTCCCTCTCTCAAAAAAAAAAAAAAATTAAGTGGAAGACATTTAGGGTGTCATTGATTTACGCTCTGAAAAGATGGTTGTGACACCTTCTACCCAGTCAGGAACGTCGGACCAGGTTCCTCCCAATGTCACCACCGGCAATGAGCTCAGCTCCTCCCGCAGCCTCCTTGCAAACGCTTGGGTGACACGCCTCCTTCCAAGTCCATCTGTGAACCGAACGCGCCCCTTTGGAAAGTGCCTTCTGATTGGACAGCCCCAGGTTTGCCAACCTTCCGGAGGCAGAGTCATTGTGATTGGTTACAGGCTCTCCTTCTCTTCCAATCAGACAGTTATCCTTCAGAGTGAAAACGTCCCACTAACGATGTGGCCGAATACGCTTTCTGATTGGCTTTCTCTGTATGAGTGACGGTTGTCTCAACCTATGCCTGCAACAACGTGGCGGCGCTTTCGTTGACCGTCAAGTCTACAGCCGCAAACCGGGCTGTCAGTGCGAGTCCAGCTGGGTCTCGGAGCCGCACTCGCCGTCCGCGCCATGGCCGCCGCGGCGCAACTGCAGGCTCTACTCCAGGCGGTCAACGCACTACTGCGCAAGCGCCGCTACCGCGCTGCCTTGGCCCTGATTAAGGGCTTCCGGAACGGGATCGTGTGAGTGGGACTGGGAGGGTCGGAGGGACCTGGCCTAGGTGGAGTCAGAGGCGTGAGTTCGAGGCCCGGAGCCACCGCGTTGTGTGTCCTCGAGTAGCCCTCGCGTGTCTTTAGGATTCGGTGACCACCTTCTGTGCAGTGGGAGCTGGATTGTTGCCAGCTCAGAGCCAGGGCTGCCCCTATGCTGTTTCTGGGTCCTCGCGTCCCTTACAACCTGACATTTTTGTTTCTACTGCCTCCGTGCCAGCATAAGTATCCTCTTGTATGGGTCCTGTTCACCCCGCCTCGCAGTGCACCCTTTGGCCTGTCTGGCTTCCGTGGCCCTTCTGCACAAATTGGACTCTGGCCTCTATCAGGCAGGCGGACACCTCCCGTCTATGCACCCCCATTAGGTTGTCTGTGGGTCCACATCCTGCACTTCCTCATCTGTATGACTCCAGGGCTAAGTCCTTTTTGGGCACTGGGGATTCCTGGAATGTGACTATGAAAAGTAAAAGAACTGTGAAACATTTATGCATGAATTGATCTCACCTGAGGAGGTGAGGTCTTGAGGTCATTTCACCCAGAGGGGAGCTCGGCCTCCTTTAAACCTCATGCACGACAGCCACTATTTATTGAGAGCCTACTGTGTTGGATCTGGAAACCATGCAGAAAACCAAGCAGACAAAAGTCTGTCCCCCAGCATTTGGCATTCTTGGTTGCTTTGTGTCATGGTGGTGAGCATTTGCACTGTCAAGATTTGAATCCTGGTGCTGCCTACCTATGTGATCTTGAGCAAGTCATTTAACCCAAATCTCTATTTCTGTAAAATGAAATAATAGTACTTAAACCATACTGTCAGATAAATGAGTCAATACATGCAAAATATTTAGCACAGCCCCTGGTGTGTGTGTTTATACACCTACACGCACACAGTTGCCAGCTGTTATCTTGTTATATTTGCATGAGGGCCGCCTGGCTCATTTGCTCACCTTTCTGGAGTACTTGTTATCTTGGACAGTAATGCATTCACAGGGACAGAGAGAGAGAGAGAGAGAATCAACTTTATTTTTTCTTGTTGCTTTCATTGCTCCAACATTTAGTTGTGTATGTGGTGCTGGGATTCAAACCCGCATCCTCACACATGCCAGGCAAGTGCCGTAACTGCTGAGCCACCGCTGCAGCCCCTGTATCTTGTTTTTATAATCTCTCTCACTAGAAAGTGAATTTCATGAGGACAGAAATTTTTACCTACTTTGTCTCTTAGTGAATCCACAGTACTTGCTACGTAATAATCTATTCTCAAATATTTATTGAATGAATGAATGTGGGCAAAGAAGGAATTGTCATTGTCCCCTTTTCCAAATGAGAGGATTGTGGCCCAGAGAAATATACCTATTGCTTATGGTCGCATCACTTGGTTAAGGCTTGAGCCAGGATTCAGTCTCAGCGATTCCCAGCCCTGGTGCCAGACTTTTGGCTTTCATAGGAACTCAGCTGGATCTGACCAGATCATATCAGCTACTCTTTGGTATGAGCAGGGTGGTGGTGAACCTTGAGATAACATCAGTAGCCCCTTTGCCAACATATTCACAGAGCAAAGCTGAAGTGAATAGAAGTCACACAGCCCCAGTGTCAGCAGGCATTGCCCAATAATGTTGGCTTTGTACATCTGTCCCTACTCTCACTGTCCCTGTGCCCACAGTGGACCTTCCCACCTGGGGCTAAAACCTTCTGCGGTCAGACGTTTGGGCTCTAAGCCCAGATCGTTCATTTTAAAAGCTCAATGATCTTTTATCTCTTCTGGCCTCAATTTCCTCCTCTACAAAATGGAAACAGTGAATTCACCCATTCAAGGGTGCTTTCAGCCAATGATCAATGGTTAGTGGCCAGAAACTATACCCATCTATAAGGATCTCAAGTCTAAAGGAGGAGACTGACAACTAAATTACCATGGTAGTACCAGGTGACAAGGAATGTTTGTCAGAGGAGACGAAGGTGATTTTCTGAAGACTGAGTGGGGATTTACCAGGAAAAGAAGGGCATCCCAGGCAAGAGAATGATTCAAACAAAACCCTGGAGGCAGAAAAGAATGTACTGTTTGTGAAGAGAAGCCATTCATTTATAGAGGCAACTGAGATGACTCAGATGTTTGAACTTTGTAAAAATTTAATTCCCTGTGATGTTTCACTCCTAAATATTTCATTGTAAAACTTAGCTCACTTTGATATTTTAGCCCTAAATATTTCATTGTACATCTCTAAAAATAAGAGCATTTTCCTATATGGCTAAATTATTGTGATTGTGTTTAATCAATTAATAATAATTCTAGCGAGGTGGTGGTGCACGCCAGCAATCCCAGAGACTCAGAAGGCTGAGGCAGAAAAATCGCAAGTTTGAGGTCAGCCTCAGCAATTTAGTGAGGCCCTAAGCACCTCAGTGATACCCTGTATCAAAATAAAAAATAGATGTGGCTGGGGAGGGGGCTGGAGCCGTGGCTCAATGGTTACAGCGCTTGCTTGGCCTGCTCGAGGATGTGGGTTTGTTTTTATTTTTTTTTTATTTTTATTTTTCCAGGGCTGAGGATCGAACTCAGGACCTTGCGCATGCTAGGCAAGCGCTCTGCCACTGAGCTAAATCCCCAATCCCCTGAGGATGTGGGTTTGAACACCAGCACCATGCACACAACAGTGCCAGAGCAACAAAGACCACATGGAAAACTAAAATAGATTCTCTCTTTCTCTCTCACAGTCCCTCTCTCTCTTAAAAAAAAGAGGGGGGGCTGGAGATGTGGCTCAATAGTTAAGCACCCTGGGTTCAATCCGTGGTACCCCCCCAAATAATAATAACCCTGTAATATCATCTATTGCCTAGTCAGTAGTCAAATTGTCTCAGTTGTCCCACAACTGTCTTCTACAGTGAGTTTATCCAAGTCAGGTCTCTCCGAAGTAACACTGTCCTGTCATGTCCTTTAAGTACTTTTTTTTTTTTTTTTTTTTTTTTTTAAAGAGAGAGGGACAGTGAGAGAGACAGAGAAAGAGAGAAACAACTTTATTTAGTTTTTTACATGGCTTTAGTTACTCCAACACTTAGTTGTGTACGTGGTGCTGGGGTTTGAACCCAGGTCCTCATGCTTGCCAGGCAAGTGCCGAAACCGCTGAGCCACCGCTCCAGCCCCCCTTTAAGTACTTTTTGATCCAGAGCATCTTTTTTTCTTTTTTTGGTACCAGGGATTGAACCCAGGGGTACCTAACTGTTGAGCAACATTCCCAGCCCTTTTTTTATTTTGAGATAGGGTCTCACTAAGTTGCTGAGGCTGGCTTTTAACTTGTGATCCTCCTGCCTTAGCCTCCCAAGTCACTGGGATCACAGGTGTGCGCCACTGCACCCAGTTCAGAGCATTTTTTTTTTTTTAAGGAGAGAGGGACAGAAAGAATCAATCTTTATTTAGTAATTTTTCATGGGCTTTAGTTGCTCCAACACTTAGTTGTGTACATGGTGCTGGAGTTCGAACCTGCATACTCGCGCATGCCAGGCAAGCGCTATAACCACCGAGCCACTGCTCCAGCCCCACAGAGCACCCCCTTTTTAAGTGAATAATCCTGTGAACAGGAGTGTAACCAACTGGATCTTGCCAGATTGTGTCAGTTACTCTTTACTATGATCAGGGTCAGGTGGACCCTGACATAAAAAATCTTACCTAAGTTTGAGGACTTTGGAAGAGGCTTAGCAGATGTAGGGAGTTGGAGGCAGTGTTCTACCTGTGTCCGGGATAGAAGGAAGGGCCATTTAACTTTGGTCAACTGGAGACGGCTAAAGGCCTCTCTGTGCAGGAGAAATAGATATAGCTTTGGAGGGTGCTGGAGAAAGACAGGTCACTTGGGCTCAGATGGGGGTCTGGAGCTGCCTGCTTACTGCCAGGCAAGGGAGAAGATAAGTGGTTCAACATGGGCCTCTTCCATCATAACCCATGTTTGGAATGGGGGATTAACCCAAGGGCTTTTAACCCCTGAGCCACATCCCCAGCTCTTTTTATATTTTATTTTGAGACAGGGTCTCATTCTAAGTTGCTTAGGGCCTTGCTGAATTGCTGAGGTTGGCTTCAGACTTCCAATCCTCCTGCCTCAGCCTCCTGATTCACTGGGATTATAGGCATATGTCACCATGCCTGGCTATAACCCAGCTTTAAACTATTAATATTTTTAAATTTCTTTATTTTATTTATTTATTTATTGCCACTGACAATAGAACCCAGGGCCTTGTTCATATTAGGCAGGCACTCTGCCACTGAACTACATCCGCAGCCCATTTTTAAATTTTATTTTCAGTCAGTCTCATTAAGTTGTCCAGGTTGACCTTGAATTTGCAATTCTCCTGCCTCAGCCTCCTGAATAGCTGAGATTACAGGTGTATAATTTAGCACCCAGCTAATTTCGTTAGGATCACAAGTTTGAGGCCAGCCTCATCAATTTAGCAGTTTTTTTAAAATTAGGTAATGAGCTAGGGATGTAAGTCAATGGTAGAGTGCTCCCCTAGCATGGACAAGACTTGAAGTTCAATTTTCAGTACTGTTAAATAAAAATTAAAAAAAAATTAGGCAACACATTCACCAAAGGTACAAAAAGTCACACGCTAACCTGGAAGTGTGTAGCTCAGTGATAAAGTGTGTGCTTAGTATGTGTGAAGCCCCAAGTTCTATCCTCAGCTCCAAAAATTAAAAAATTAAATTCTAAAATGTCCTGCCCACTCCATCCCTCTGTCACCTAGCCTCTCTCCTTGGAGACAGTCTCTGTGTCCAGTCTCACATCTTCCTCCAGAAATTTATATACATACATACATACATACATATATACCCAATACACATATTCTCCCCACAACTTTAAAATTTTTTCTTCTGAAATTTATACATTAATAGAAGAATTTCCTCATTTTTCGCTAAACTGCATATACTGTTGTACAACTTGCTCTAATAAACCCCACAGACTCTCCAAATCAGAGTCCATAAAGACACCTCATTTTCTTTTTTAAGCAGGATAGAGAGAGAAAGAATCAAATTTTATTTAGTTTTTCATGTGGCTTTTGTTGCTCTGACAATTCATTGTGTACGTGGTGCTGGGGTTTGAACTCACATATGCCAGACAAGCACTGTAACCGCTGAGCCACTGCTCCAGCCCCAGCCGCCTCATTCTTTACAGCTCTGTAGTATTCCACTGAGTGATGGAACCATTATTTATTTACCCAGTAGCCTCCTGTGGATGGTCATGGGGTTAATTCTGGTCATTTGTTGTTTCAAGCAAGGCTGCAGTGAACATTCCTTCACACTAGGCAGCTAGAAACCTTGATTAGGAATAAGGGTGGGGACACTCAACAAAGGATGAAAAGTGAGCTAGGATCTTTTACATGGATCACGTCTTCAACTGCCAGAAGTGATTATGTGAAATAGAGAATACCTTTTTTTGTTGTTGTTTTTAATTTTTTTTTTGGTACTGGGTGTTGAACCCAAGGGGCTTTACCATTGAGCTATATCCCCAGACATTTTTTTTAAAAGAGGGATGGGGAGGGGCTAAAGTTATAGCTCAGCCATACCAGCACTTGCCTGGCATGCGTGAGGACACAGGCTTGAACCCCAGCACCATGTACACAATGAAGTGTTGGAGCAATGAAAGCCAAATGAAAAAGTAAATAAAACTGATTCTCTCTCTCTCTCACGGAGAGAACGAGAATCAATTGTATTTGTTTTTTCATCTGGTTTTTGTTTTCCAACACTTAGTTGTGTATGTGGTGCTGGGATTTGAACTTGGGTCCTGGCACATGCCAGGCAACTGCTGTGCTGCCGTCACCTCTTCAGCCTCACCTCAAGCCATTTTTATTTTTACTTATTTATTTTGGGGGGATACCAGGGATTACACTAAGAGGCACTTAACTACTGAACTACATCTCTAGCCCTTTTTATATTTTGTTTTGAGACAGGAGCTCGCTAAGTTGCTGAGGCTAGCTTTGAACTTGCGATCCTCCTGCCTCAGCCTCCCAAGTCACTGGGATTACAGGTGTGCGCCCCCAAACCCAGAGAGAATACCTTTTATTGATGGGGAGAGGCAGCTCAGAGAGGTTAAGTGATTTATCCAAGCTCGTACAGCAAAACATGGCCGGGCTTTGATGCCAATTACCATCATCTTTCTACTACCCATTTTTTTTTTTTTAATTGAGGGGCAGTGAGAGAGAGGAAAGAGAAACAATTTTTATTTAGTTTTTCGTGGCTTTCATTGCTCCAACACTTTGTTGTGTACTAGCTCATGCCAGCCAAGTGCTGTAACTGCTGAGCCACTGCTCCAGCTCCTCTGCTACCCTTTTTATTTTTTAGGGCTGAGGCCCGAACTCGGGGCCTTGCGCGCGCTAGTCTGCCACGAGCTAAATCCCCAACCTCCTCCTACCCATTCTTAAAACAAGGTGAACAAGGCTGGAGTGGTGGCCCTGCGGTTACGACACTCACCTGGCATGTGCAAGGACGCAGGTTTTATCCCCAGCACCACGTACACAAATAAATAAAGGAAAAACAAACAAAAAAGATGGAGAAAAAATTAACTGTCTCTTAAAAATAAAGCAATAAAATAAGCAAACAAAAATCCCTAAAAAATTATAACAAGCCCTTGGAAGGTCAGCATCTCTTTTTCCAGTTGGGGAAACTAAGACTTGGAGATGCTTAATGACTAATTGTATCCACACCTATAGGATAAACAGCTGGGATTTGATCCAGATCTTATATTATTTCTCTTCCCTAAGGAACGGGGAGAGTGGACGGGATTCAAATGGCTGGAAAAGAAACTGTGACATTGGGCTGGAGCGGTGGCTCAGTGGTTTCGGCACTTGCCTGGCAAGTACGAGGACCTGGGTTCAAACCCCAGCACCACGTACACAACTAAGTGTTGGAGCAACTAAGGCCATGTGGAAAACTAAAGTTGTTTCTCTCTTTCTCTGTCTCTCTTACTGTCCCTCTCTCTTTAAAAAAAAAAAAAGAAAGAAAAGAAACTGACACGGTGATGCCATGGTAACTGGTTTTCTTCTGTTTCTACAGCTATGGAGTCAAAATCCGGGCCCCGCATGCACTGGTCATGACCTTTCTCTTCAAGAGTGGCAGGTACAGCCCGCTCTGCACACCAGTCCAACTGAGAGACAGCGCGCTCCACCCTCAGTGCCAGGATGATAGTAGCACCTGACTGGGTCTAGCCTGTCCCCTGCCGCACCTCCTAAGCTCCACCCCTGATCCCATGTCCCTGCTTGAAAATGCCCAGGGTCCCCCCTGTCTTCGAAAGAAGCCCATCCTCCAGGCCTGGCCTTCAGTGCCTTCTGCTGCCTGACCTCAGCTGTGTTCCCACTGTGTCCACCCTGGGATGCCCTGGGCACACAGGACCTGCTGCCATTCCATGCACTGCCACCTGTGCTTCCACACTCACTCCTGCTTCCACGAGTGCCCTTTCCTCCTCTACCTCACCTTTTCTTCCCTCCCGTCAGCCTCTGCAAAGCTGTCTCTGATCTCCCTCCCTCACTCAGGCATCTTTGCTTTCCTTCCGATCTCCCATCACTCTTCCCTTCTCAGAAGACATCTGTGGTCTAGATGGAGCTTGAAGGAGTCACGCAGGGGCAGTCTACCAACCATGTCCAATCTACAACAGTTTCTCACTTGGTATTTTTATTTTACTTATTTAATTTTGTTTGGTGTTTTGCCCTCTGAACCCTTTTATTTTTTAACTGAACTCATTCATTTAGCAAATGTTTATTAGGGTAAGGGTGGGGAAATATTTGTTGAGCAGCTGCTATATGCCAGATACTGTTCAAGGTGCTAGGGATGGAACAGTGAACAAAACAATCATCCCTGCCTTCCTAGAGCTCATCTTCTAGCAGCAGGTGGCAGGAAACCCACATATTAAGTAAAGAGCAGATGGTGATGCAGGCTGTGGAAAAGAAAAACTGGAGCAGAGGAGTGAGGGGTGGGAGGTGCTGTAGGCAGGGCTGGTTGCAGAACTCAGTAGCGAGAGCCTCCGTGAGAAGGGGCATTGGCAGCAGGATTTGGAGTGGGTAAAAGAGTTGAGCGGGTAGCAATCGGGGGAAAAGGTGTTCTAGGCTGCTAGAACAGATCAGTGCGAAGGCGCTGAGGTGGTCAGGCCTAGTGAGCCTGAGGAGGCAGGAGCAGGGTCTGAAGGCAAGAGAAGACAGGAGGGTCCGCAGCAGCCTGAGTCGGGCCTCTCCAGCTTAAGGCCAGAGACAGGAGTTCGGCTTTTCCTTTAAGTAAAACAGAGAGTTGATATAAGATTTCTGAACAGGGGTTGCCCGAGGTGGGGGTCTCACTCTGTTGCCCAGCCTGGCCTCAAACTCCTAGGTCAAGTGATCCTCCTTCCTCAGCCTCCCAGTAGATGGGACTCTCGGTACATGCCACTGTGCCTGGCTTACCTGATGTTTCAGTGGTGTAAGGGTTAATAATTTACAGCCAGGTTGAGAAGAGATTGGCAAGGAAGGAGGGAGCGGTACTAGGACAGAAGTATGTGTGCATAAGGTGAGGTGGCTCTGGCCTTCCAGGAGGTGGCCAGCTGCTCAGGAGCCTGAGGCAGGAGGATCACTTTGCGAGAGCCTGTCTCAAACAAACAAAAGAAGTAGGTGTACATCAGAAGCTGTGGCAGTGACCTAGGTGAGCATGGCTGGTGGCCAGGGATGGAGAGAGTAGTCAGTCTCTAGAAACATTTTTTTTTTTAAAGAGAGAGGGACAGTGAGAGAGAGAGAGACAGAGAAAGGGAGAAACAACTTTATTCAGTTTTTCACATGGCCTTCGTTGCTCCAACACTTAGTTCTGTACGTGGTGCTGGGGTTTGAACCTGGGTCCTTGTGCTTGCCAGGCAAGCGCCGAAACCGCTGAGCCACTGCTCCAGCCCCTAGAAACATTTTGAAAGCAGGCTCAATACCAACACTTCAGAACTAGGCGATGCCAGGTAGAAAATCAACTTTCTTGCCTTAGAAGTGACAATGCTGGAACCAATGTACCTGTGGGGCGAGAATCAGATGCTCCCTGCGGAATTCCAGAGGGCCTGGGGGACCTACCTCCCTCACTCGGGGTCTTTGAGGGCCCTTGGATGTGCCACTCTTGCTTCTCCCTGCTTTCTCCTTACTGCCGCCTAGTGATGGTTTTTTCTTTTTTGGTGTGTGCGGCAGAACTCGGGATTCAACCCAAGGCCTTGTGTTTGCTGGGCAGGCACTCTACCACTGAGCTACATCCCCAGCCCTTTTAATTTTAATTTGAGACAGGATTTTGCTAAGCTGCTCAAGCTGGCCCCCAACTTGCCATCCTCCTACCTCAGCCTCACGAGAAGTTGGGCTCACAGGTGTGCCCTGCCACCCAGCTTCCCCTAGTGATCCTGAGAAAAGAAACTGAATTGCCTCTATTTAACCTGTCCCCTCCCAGGATGAAGACCAAGCTCAGCATGGGCCCCTCTTCCTCCGGCCCCACATCTTGCTCCCCACACATCCTCCACTCACGGCCACAGTGGCCTCTCTCTGTCCCTCCCCAGGGCCTCCGCACATGCTGAGTCCTCTGCCTGGGATACAGTTCTTCTCCCCTCTTTTTTTTTTTTCTTCTTCCCACTTGACTTCATTGATTCCTCCTCCTCTTTCAGATCCTGGGTCCATCTTTTATCAGTCAGACCCTCATTTTGTGATTATGCAGATTTCCCTCTCTCGCAGCTCCCGTGAAGGTTTTTCTGAGTCATGTCCCCAAATCCAGCACATACTAGACACTCACTCACTCATTTCTTCACATGCTCAATCGATATTTTTTGAATACCCACTATTCTGGGTCCTGAGGATGAACCAGCCAGATCTCGATGCCACTCTCCGTGGAGGGGCAGGGGTAAGGGAACATAGGCAGCAAGTCTGTAAGTGTGATGAGAGCCATGAAGGAAAGGAGGAGTGGGGAGCCAAGACAGGACATGGTGGGTGTCAGGGAATGGCTCTCCTACAGGTGGCTAATGTGAAGGCCCAGATCTGGTGAGGGAGCAGAGCCCGGGAAGGCACAAGCTTCGGCTCTCGAGCTCCTTGCCTGATTCAGTTCTGTGTGCCTGATGGGAAAGCGCCATGGAACAGCTGGGCCTACACTCATGGGGGCTCCCTGTGTTTGTGCAGCCTCCGGGAGAAACTGCGAGCCATTCTGAAGGCCACATACACCCACTCCCGGAATCTGGCCTGCTTTGTATTCGCCTATAAGGGTCTCTGTGCCCTGCAGTCCCACACACAAGGCAAGACCTACCAGGTGCACTCGTTCCTGGCTGCTTTCATCGGGGGCTTCCTGGTGTTTGGAGACAACAATAACATCAACAGCCAGGTAAAAAACTCCCGCACTTGCCTGAGATGGGGCTGGGAGTGGGAGTTAAAGATGAACTCCTGGCTCTCTTTCCTGTCTGAGGTCTGTGATTCAAGTCCTTGGGAAGGGCACTTCTCCCTGTTTCCCCATCTGTCAGCAGCTGATTGGAATCCATTTCCCTAAGTCAATGTTTCCCTGCTCTCTAGGGGGAAATTTTTTTTTTTTTTAAATCTGCTCTGGGGCTGGAGCAGTGGCTTAGTGGTTATAGCGCTTACTGGGCATGTGCAACGACTCAGGTTTGAACCCCAGCACCATGTACACAACTGAGTGTTGGTGTAACAAAGGCCACATGAAAAAATGAATAAAATTGATCCCATCTCTCTCTCTCTCTGTCTCCTTTTCTTTCTCTTAAAGAAAGAAAGAAAGAAAGAGGGCTGGAGCAGTGGCTCACTGGTTACAGCACTTGCCTGATACGCACAAGGAACTGGGTTTAAACCCCAGCACCACAGACACAATTGTCTGAAAAGCAAAAAACCCCAGATGAAAAAATAAAGTTGATTCATTCTCTCTTTCTCTCTCTCTCTCTCTTCCTCCCTCCCTCTCTCCCCTTCTCTCCCTCTCTGTCCCCTCTCCCTCTCTCACCTTAAAACAAATAATAAGCATTTAGGTAGGCTACTTAAAAAAATAAAAGAGAAGTCACAAATCAATATTAGAAATGACAAAGGGAACATCGCTACAGATTCCATGGATGTTGAAAGGAGTAGTAAATGGACACTATGAAAAACTCCATGTTCACAAATTGATAACCTACATAAAGTTGACCAAGCCCTTGAAAGATAGAATTTGCCAAAGTCATACAGAAGAAATGGTCTCCTTCATCCTTATCTATTAAAAATACAGTCTGTGTGGGGCTGGAGCAGTGGCTCGGCAGTTACAGCGCTTGCCCAGCATGTGCGAGTATAAGAGTTCAAACCCCAGCACCACGTACGCAACTAAGTATCAGATCAACGAAAGCCATGTGAAAAACTCAATAAAAATTGATTCTCTCTCTCTCTCTCTCACTCACCTTCTATGTTTAAAAAAAAAATACAGTCTATGTGCCTGGCACACTTCTAGGAGTTTGGGGGACATCATGATAAAATTAGAACATAAATGGAAAAGTAAAATCCTATACCTCTTGTAACTCTTAAGCCAGGCTCTGTTAACTGTTTCGAATGGCTTTTCAGAATTTGCTGGCCAGCCTAGACAATTTTGTGAGTTCCTGTCTCAAAAAAAAAAAAAAAAAAAAGGGGCTGGATACTGATATGGGGGTGCACACCTGTAATCCCAGCAACTCAGGAGGCTGAGGCAAGGGGATCACAAGTTGGAGGCTAGCCTCAGCAACTTAGTTAAGACTGTCTCAAAACAAAAAAATAAGAACGGTTGGGATGTAGCTCAGGGGTTAGAGCACCTCTGGGTTCAATGCCTGGTACCACAAAAAAGGGGGGAAAAAGTTATTTTCTCTGAGTGAGATTCATTCAAATTGTATGTATCAATAGCTAATTTATTTTAATTGCTGAGTAGTATTTCGTGTTATGCCAGTTTCCTTAAAAATTTTCCCTTTGAAGAGCATCTGGGTTGTTTCCAGCTTTGTGGTATTATGAATAAACTGCAAAGAACATTCTTGTAGGCCAGGTACAGTTGCACATGCCTGTAATCTCAGCAACTTGGGAGGCTGAGGCAGGAGGATCTCAAGTTTGAGGCCAGCCTCAGCAACTTAGTGAGACCCTGTCTCAAACTTAAAGGGGGGGGGTGGCTAGAGATGTAGATCAGTGGTAAAGTACCCCTTGATTTGATTCCCAGTACCAACAAAAGAACATTATTTTACAGGTTTTTGTGTGAACATAAGCTTTTGTTTCTTTGGGATAAATGCCTAAGAGTGCAGTTTCTCTGTTGTATGGTATGTGCATGTTTAGTTTTAAAAGAAACTGCTAAGAAAAAAGAAAAGGAAAAAATTCTGCCAAACTGTTTTCCAAGTGACTGTACCAATTTACCTTCCCACCAGGAATATAGGAGTGATCTAGTTTATCCACCATATTAGATAGCATTTTGTTTATTATGGGTATATTTTTTTGTATTGGGGTTTGAACCTAGAAGCATTCTACCTGAAGTATATACATAGCCTTTTCAATTTATTTTATTTTATTTTTTTAACTGAAAGAGGGATAATGAGAGAGAAACAGAGAATCAGTTTTACTTAGTTATTCATGTGGCTTTCGTTGCTCCGACACTTCATTGTATACGTAGTGCTGGGGTTCGAACCTGTGTACTCGTGCATGCCAGGCAAGCACCATAACCACTAAGCCATGGCTCCAGTCCCTCAGTTTACTTTTTACTTTGAAACAGGGACTCCCTAAATTGCTCAGCCTCCCAAGGAGCTGGGGTTACAGGCATGCATTTTGCTAGGTGCACTCACTTATGGTTTAACTTTGCATCTACCTGGAGGTTGATGCTGTTCAGTGCTTTTTGTGTGCTGAATTATTATGTGTATAATTTCTTTGGTGAAATGTTTGTTTATGTCTTCTGACCAATTTCTTTTCTTTCTTTCTTTTTTTTTTTTTTTGGTACCAGAAATTGAAACCAGGGGTGCTTAACTACTGAGCCACATCCCCAGACCCCTCCCTTTTTTTTTTTTTTTAAAGAGAGAGGGACAATGAGAGAAAGAGAAGATCGATTTTATTTTAGCATTTCATGTGGCCTTTGTTGCTCTGACACTTCCTTGTGTATGTGGTGCTGGGGTTCAAACCTGAGTCCTTGCACATGCCAGGCAAGCAATGTAACTGCTGAGCCACTGCTCTTGCCCCTCCCCAGCCCTTTTTATATTTTATTTTGAGACAGGGTCTCACTAAATTGCTGAGCCTGGTCTCGAGCGTGTGGTCCTCCTGCCTCAGCCCCCTGAGTTGCTGGGATTATAGGTGTGCGCCATGCCCCTGGTTTGACCATTTTCTATCTATCTCCTGTTATTTTTTTAATTGGTTCAACATAGTCTTACATATTGGAGGGAATTATTGTTACATATTCATGCATACACAGATATTGACAAAGTTAAGCCTCTTCCTAGTCCTAGATCTCCCCTGGTTCATCCATTCCCTGATCTCATGTCTCCTCTGTAATACTCCCATGCTATGGATAGAAATGAGCGTGTACATGTATATTACTTATTGAAATTTCGGAGTTTATTTTCCTGCCTGAGTATAGTTTGGCTTCTGATGGGAGTCAAGTGTGCCCAATCATATCGATAACGCCCCTTTCCCTCCTTCCCTCCCTTTTCCCCCCACCTTGAAAGTTATGTTTATTATATTTTTAAAGTAGTTTAAATATTCCAAGTACTAATGCTTTGTCAGATATGTATTTATGAAATTTATAGCTATTCTTTCCAACCTCTCCGCGTAGATTTTCAGAGAAAATTTTTAAACTTAAATTTCAAGGAGATCCAGTTTAATCAGATGTTCCTGTCATAGCATGGTCTTGGTGTCAAGTTACTTCTTTTTGGTTTTGAACCATGTAAATGTATTCGTTTTTACAGTTTTTTTTTCTAGTGAAGGGCTGGAGCGGTGGCTCAGTGGTCTTGGCGCTTGCCTCACATGCGCAGGGACACAGGTTCAAACCCCAGCACCAGGTACCCAACAGAGTGTCAGAGCAATGAAAGTCAAATGAAAAACTAAATAAAATTGATTCTCTCTCTCACTGTCCCTCTCTCTTTAAAAAAAAATAATAATTTCTAGCGAAAAAGAATGATAAATAAAACACAAATAGAAATATTAAAACATCTTATACATACCATTTCAAGTCATCTTGCCATCTGTTTCAAAAAGCATCGAGCCAGTGGTGCAAGCCTGTAATCCCAGTGACTTGGGAGGCTGAGGCAGGAGGATCACAAGTTCAAAGCCAGCCTAGCAACTTAGTGAGGCCCTGAGCAACTTAGTGAGACCCTGTCTCAAAACAAAAAATAAAAAGGGGGCTGGAGCGGTGGCTCAGTGGTTTCAGTGCTTGCCTGGCAAGCATGAGGACCTGGGTTCAAACCCCAGCACCACGTACACAACTGAGTGTGGGAGCAACGAAGGCCATGTGAAAAACTAAATAAAGTTGTTTCTTTCTTTCTCTGTCTCTCTCACTGTCCCTCTCTCTTTAAAAAAAATAAAAAAATAAAAAAATAAAAAATAAATAAAAAGGGCTGGGGATGTGGCTCAGTGGTTAGGCGCCCCTGGGTTCAGTCCCTGGTACCTAAAAACAGGAAAAAAAAAAAGAAAAGAAAAGCACTGAACCAGAACACAGTAGATGCCACAGTGTGGGGGCTGGGTGGGCGGAAGGTTTCCAGTGGCCACGTCCATTAACAGTCTCCATCATTCCCTCCCTGCAGATCAACATGTACCTGACTTCACGAGTCATCTTTGCCCTGTGCCGCCTGGGCGTGGAGAAAGGCTACATCCCTGAGCTCAGCTGGGACCCGTTCCCTCTGCATACTGCAGTGATCTGGGGGCTTGTCCTATGGCTCTTTGAGTATCACCGACCCACGCTGCAGCCCTCTCTACAGTCCTCCATGACCTACCTCTACGAGGACAGCAATGTGTGGCACGACATCTCAGACTTCCTCATCTACAACAAGAGCC
Source organism: Aplodontia rufa (assembly GCA_004027875.1). NCBI lineage: Eukaryota > Metazoa > Chordata > Mammalia > Rodentia > Aplodontiidae > Aplodontia > Aplodontia rufa. The sequence goes on from PVKS010004729.1 coordinate 27,036, forward strand.
GCCCTTCCAAGTAACAAGCTCGAGCTGCTCGCAGGAGCTGCTCCACCCCAACAGGCTCCAGGCAGGGTCCAGCTGCGGCTCGAAGCTTGGCTCCATTGGCAAAGCCTCCCAGAGGATCCTGCCTTCTCAGTCACAGGCCTCACACTCCGACTTGTGTATCCCAGGGTTCCATTTGCGACAGTAAAAGCACTGATTTTCACATCTCTACAGGTACTTTTGAACGGTGCAACACAGGGCTGGATCAAGCTGAGGAGCCGTGGGCTTGCTTCGGGCCATGCTGCTGTCTTCCCTGACATCAGGGAAGGTGCACCCCTCTCTGGGCTTCAGGGTTCCTTGAGCTCAGAAGAGGAGCCTTCCAGGAGGGTCTTTTCTGGTGGGTATGTTTATTCTTCACTGTTCTCACAGAACAGAGGGCTTCTTGCTGGCGGGCAGTGGGTTGCAAACACCTTAAAAAAATATATTAAGTTCCTGTCTCTGGTGTTGTATTGGAGAAGTTCTAGAGTCCCACTGTCCAGTTGAAACATGGTGTGAGTCATATATGTAATTAGTTTTTTTCTAGGGCTGGGGATGTAACTCAGTGGTAGAGTGCTTACATAGCATATGTGAATTCCTGAGTTTGATCTCCAGTGCTGCCAGAAAAATTTTTTTCTTCTAGTAGCCACTTTAACAAAAGTAGAAAGAAACAGGAGATTAATCTTAATTATATATTTTACCCTAATGTTTCCTAACATTATCATTTCAACATATGATTAATGTAGGAAAATTAATGAGATAGTTTACATTCTTTTTTCTTGTACTAAGTCTTCAAAATCAGGTATGTGGCCAGGTGGGGTAGCACACACCTGTAATTCCAGTGACACAGGAGGCTGAGGCAAGAAGATTGCAAGTTTGAAGTTAGCCTCGAAAATTTAGCAAGACCCTGCCTCAAACAGAAAAAGGGCTGAGGATATACGCTCAGCGTAGAGCATCAGTGGGTTCAATCTCCAGTACCTGCCCCGCCAAAAAAAAAAAAAAATTGGTATGTGTTTTATACTTCTGATACAGTAGTCACATGAAGCTCATGGCTGCCATATTGAGCAGCACGGGTACAGAACACTGCCATTCTTGAAGAAGATTCTGGTGGACAGTGCGTATCTAGAGCTGGAGGACATGCGTTTGTGTTCCCACTCCATTGTGTAACCCTGGGAAGGTTTGCAACCTCTCAGAGCTTCAATTTCTCATAAATGATGATAATCCTAATAATACCCAGGGTCCACATTGGACTCTTGCAACTACAACTGCTGCTACCACCTCTGATTACTTCTCTAGTGAGTTCTTACTTCCTCCTGGGTGCTTTGCTTAGATTATTTTTAATCCAAACAATGACCTTGCAAGTGTGTATATTGATCTCCATTTTATTGATGTGGAAACAAAGGGTTGAGAGGTGGTAACTTGCCCAAGGAAATACAGTTAGTGCGATAGCCAAATCAGTATTTGAATCCAGATCTGCCTGATTCCGAAGCCCATGTTTTTTTTTTCAATGCCTTGTTTTAAATTCTGAAACCTAAGCCATGCAGTTCAAATGTTAGCTAGTTGTAGGATCTGGTCCCAAAGGGGTCAAGCTCAAATGCCTACAGGTGCCTGCAGGGCAGAGTGATAGGACACAGTGAATTAGAGACTGTGCCAGTCAAATTTTTAAAACCACCACTTCAAACAAGCCTCCAGGAAAATATGGTCCACAGGCTACCAGTCTGCGACCTTGGTGTGGTAAGAGTACTTTAGTTAACACACTCACCGCATCTCTCTCTATCTTAGAAGTCACTGGAGCACTATGAAAATGCAGATTCTGGTCTGTTGGTCTGGGGTGGGGTCAAGGCAGGCTCCCAAGGGTCCCAGAAGATGCTGGTGCTGCTGCTCTGAGCCACACCCTAAGTAATGGGGTAGTGGGGAATGACAGCCAACCATTATTATCCCATGTGACCAATGTGTCACCCAGCCGTCTGGTGACTGAGGTGGGATTATGTCTGATTCTACCGGCAGTGCTCTCAGCCACCACAAATTTACGGCAGCCTCAGAGTAGGTGATTTTGAAGATCCTCCTACTCCCTCTGGAGGTTGTATAGAGCAAGGGACTGGCCATCTCAAAGCAAGTTTTGTAGCAGATGGCAGGGGCGGGGTGGGGGGTGACCTGCTCTATCCCCTAACTAACCACTTCCATGCAGACCAACAACTTTTCCAGTTGTCATCCCATCTCCTGCCCAAGGACTCACTTGCTGCTGGGTCCTGCTTGAAGTGCTGGGATTAAGAGCCCTGAAGCAGCTCAGCCAAGGACTGATAAATGCCCAGCCTGCAGCCCTCACCTCTGCTGTGAGCTGTGCTGCCTCCCAGAGCTGCCGGCAGGATGGAGCTTCAGGCTGCCCAGGGGAACTGGCTCAGAACCACACCTTCCCCATCTCCCTTCCTCAGGCCTCCACAGTGCTTCCTGGGACCACATCCCACATAAACCATTCACATCCTTGCCTTAGGGTCTGCTACTGAGGGAACCAAAACTAAACTTGGCCTCTGGTACAGCAGGCTGAGGGGTAGTATGACATGGCAGTTAGGGGCATGGGCTCACGGCCTGCCCCCTCTATTTTCTTGGAAAAGTGACTCACCCTTCCGTGCCTGTTTCCTCTTCTGTACAATAGGCCCTGGAGCAGCACACACCTTGTGGGGTCTGGAGGGTTAAATGATGACACATAAAGTGAACTCAATAAATTTTGTTCTTTCTAACATGGTGTGCTGATGCAGAAGGATGTGTGGTCCTGAGAACTGAGTACCCCTGCTTTTAGCCTGCCGGCCCTCCCGAGGTCCCCCGCGGCTGCTGGGGCTGACCGTCTCTGCTTTCTAAGAATAGGTTTCCCTCACAGATGGCATCTCTCTGGATCCTGCCAGAGCATCTGGTGCCTCCAACTGCACGCTCCAGGGAGGAAGGCGGGGTGGCCCCTCCAAGGAGCAGGGCTCTGGCTTCCAGCAGCCCTGGGAAGAGCCCCACTCAGCTCCTTCCTAGCTGAGCCTCCCGTTCTCTATGACCTGTGACCTTGGGCACACAGTAGCTACTCCAGCTCTGGTGTGCCAGTTCCTGAAACAGCATTGTGGTTCAACCTGGATTTATTAAGCACTTGCTACATTTGTATTTGGACATGCAAAACTGTAAAAAAAAATTTTTTTTAAATAATACATACACATAGTACAAAAATCAAATGGTATTTTATTTTTTAAATGTATAACAGGGAAAAGCCAGGTTCCCTCCTACGCCTAAGCGCCACTCCACATGCCTCCCTTGCCAGGGGCGCCCACTCTTAGCACGTTGCAAAAATACACAACCACCTCTCCTTGTCTCATAAGAAACTGTACACTGCAGGGTCATCTCACCTCTTTGGTATTTCCTGCGTTGTCCTCCGTGAGTTTGGTTTCTCTCTGATTAATAATCCAGTATAAAAGTGAGTCTTTGGACCTGTCCTGTCTCCTGGCCCCACAGCTTCACCTCCTGGTAGCTTGGCCGAGTCCACACTGTGGTCAGTGTGATGGTGACCCACCCAGGGTTCAGGCCCCACAACGCCAAGAGAAAGGGGAAGAATAGAAGTGAAGCTAACCTGGGGCCCTCTGCTGCTCTGCCCCCGAGTGAGAGCCGGTGAAGCAGCCATGTGAGCGTGATGATTCACCGAGCTGAGCCGCCAAGCAGCTGCCTGGTTTGATGCTCGGCGCGCTGGTCTTCCACAGGCTGCTCCAGAAGGGGACCTGGAGCCAGCATTTCTGTCCACTTTTTCCGCCCCATGCCTGCACTTTGGCTTTGAGGCCAGCATCCTGCCAAAGCGTAATACCAC
>PVKS010004729.1:30979-90897 GCA_004027875.1 Aplodontia rufa
TTTTTTTTTTTTTTTTTTTTGCAAATGGGGATCAAACCCATTTTAGGCAATCCCTCTACCTCTGAGCTACACCCGCAGCCCAACAACATAAAATCTTCTGTTTCTAATTTAAATTGCTTTTTTGGGGGTGGTACTGGGGATTGAACCCAGGGGTGTACTACCACTGAGCTGCATCCTCACCCCTTTTAATTTTTTTTTAAATTTTGAGACAGGGTCTCACGAAGTTGCCTAAGCTGGCCTTGAATTTGCAGTCCCTCCCACCTCAGACCCCACACCACCACCACTACCACCAATCATTGGGATCACAGGCGTGTGCCACTGCGCCTGGTTCCGGAAGGCATTTTTGAGCGAGAGGGTTGGATTTTATGCAGGACTCACACAGCTGGCCCCGTTAGAGAACAAGGAAAGACTGTGCTCTTTTCTGGGTGTTGATTTGAGGAGCTCCCCAAGGCAGGGCTCCCTGTTTTCTGTACCAGGACTCTGTGCTCAAGGCTGCTGGGGATGTCATGATTTAATAAATGAGACAAAAACCAGGAGGAACTGAGATGCAGGTCCCAGGGTTGGTGTCGGAAACCCTGTTCTCATTGCTCTTCCTGGCTTCTCCCTTGAGCCTCTCCCTGTGGACTATGTCAGTGAGAGTGGAACCAGGCCCAGGCCACATCAGCTCTTGTAAGACACTTCTTTTAGCGTGTTTGTGTTTATGTGTGTCATGACCCCTTTGGCTGCTGGTGGCGCCTATCAACCCTCTGAGTGCTGCTTCCAAAACCCATGCAGTAAGATACTAGGATTACAAGAGAGACCACTTACAAAGTGTTCAAATAGTCATCAGAAATGTGCGTGTGTGTGTGTAGTGGTAGTCACACCAGGACTTTGAGCACATTAGGCAAGCACCCTACCACTGAGCTATACCTTCAGCCCCAAAATAATTTTTAAATTCGCGATTTAGGAATATGGCTTTCTTTTTGCTTTTAAGAGAGAGAGAAGGGACTGGAGTGGCGGCTCAGCGGTTTCGGTGCTTGCCTGGCAAGCACAAGGACCCAGGTTCGAACCCCAGCACCACGTACACAACTAAGCAACGAGGGTCATGTGAAAAACTAAATAAAGTTATTCTCTCTCACTGTCCTTCTCTCTTTATAGAGAGAGAGAGCCAATTTTTATTTATGTTTTCATCTGGTTTATGTTTCTCTGACACTTAGTTGTGTACGTGGTGTATATGGGTAAAAGAGCCCTGAATATATGCTGTTTTAGAAACATTAAATTCGGGTCTGGAGAGGTGGCTCAGCAGTAGAGAGCTTACCTGGCATGCACCAGGGCCCAGGTTTGAACCCCAGAACCAATAACTAAGTGTCAGATAAACAAAAACCAGATAAAAAAATAAATAAAACTGACTCTCTAAAAAAATAAATATCAATTAAAAAAACCCAAACACACATTAAATGCGAGTTCTGTCATGGTTTCAAAATTGTGATAACCATAAACAATATCTCAAGTTAATTGTAGCAAGCTGGCCGTGGTGGTACATGCCTGCAATCCTGGCAACTAGGAGCATCACAAGCACAAGTTCAAAGCCAGACTTAGCAATGAAGCAAGGTCCTAAGCAAGTTGGAGACCCTGTCTCAAAATAAAACAACAAAAAAATGGTTGGGGATGTGGCTCAGGGAGGAAGTGCCTTCTGAGTCAATCCCTGGTACCAAAAAAAAAAAAAAAACAAAACCCAGAATAAGGCTACAGCGTTTTCTATGAAACCTACTTGGATCCCATGCCTGAAATTTGGAAGCATTTGTAAAAAAATCATTTTTACATTTTATTTTTAATAAATCATTGTGTTTGACCGTAAACAAAACAAAACAAAAAAACAGAATAAAATCTCAGTGCTAGAGCCATGAAGTTGTAGTGAGTAATGAAGGGCCTTGGAATTCAGTGACTAGGGAGGGGAGAACAGGCCTCTGTTTTCTAGGGAAGGCTCCTCTGAGCAGCTGAAGTCTGCCCGGGAGCCCTGAATAATTCAAAGAGAGCTATGCAAAGCGGTGGAGGAAGGGTGTTTCAGGCCTGAGATCCTCATACTGCACAGGGCCCTGCGGAGGGAACGGCTGACAGCATTCCAAGGCCCTGAGGAGGGCCCGGCTGGCGAGAGCGCAGAAGCAGAGCTCCCTGGAGGTGAAGCCCAGAGGCAGGCTTCAGGGGCTGGGAAAGGGACTGGGTTTTCTTTTAAGCGTAATTGGCAGCCTTTGGTTTTAGGAGTGGCGGATGAGATTCGAGTTGTACTTGGGGACGATACTTCTCGCTGCTTGTCGAGAACAGAGCATGGGGCCCAGGTTGGCTGTATGAATCCATGTGGTCTTATACTGAGACAGGGATCCGGGTGGTGACAGTGAGCAGAGGCACAGTGGACCTGGGGCCTTGGAGGCACAATGAATGATCTCCATGCTTCCTCTCTTTTAGGACTTGCCCCTTAGCTAAGGAACAGGCCCTAACCTTGCCCCCCACCTTGTCTCCTCAGTCCCCCACTGCCCTCCTTGGCCCCTCTGGGGCCAGCCTGCCTACCCACCAGGCCCCTGGCATGCCAGGCTTCCCAGCTGGCCCTGATTGTTGCTACTCCCCAGGGAGCCATGGGAACACACTCCCCCTACCCCCTCCACCCCCCTCTTCCCAGACAGGGCCAGGCCCTAACAATGCCCCCACAGCCAGCCAGTGGTCTGGACACAATGCCCCTGTTTCGGTTCATTGCCAGCTCCAGGAGGCCTGTTGGGTTTCCTGGCTTGTTTGGCATATATATAACTCTGGTTTCCAGCAGTGATTTTTTTGTTGTTTAAAAAAAGGGGGAGGGGACCTCTGGCTCCTCCTCTCTGAATATCTTAATATATTATAAAAAGTCTTTCTCTTTCCACCCTGAGCCCTCCCCATTGCCCTCCCTGACTGCATTTGCCCTGTGCCTGTCAACCCGGGTACCAAATGCAGGGCAGCAGGTGTCATCGAGGAAACAAGAAAAGGATTAAAAAAAGAAAAAAGAAAAAAAGGCTGATTTTTTTCACAGTGGCCAGACTTGAGTATGCTGGTGATGCTGCAGATCATAGAGATAACCTGAGGGCTGGTGACATGGTGGGCACTGTGACCAGAGCCTATTTATTTATTTATTTATTTAGGAGGCAGAGGGTGCTGGAGATTGAATTCAGGGCATTTCACCCATACCTACTCTATCCCTGACCTATACCCCCAACCCTGCCCATCACTTTTTTTTTTTTTTTTTTAAGAAAGAGGGGACAGTGAGAGAGAGAGAGAGAGAAGCAATTTTTATTTAGTTTTTCATGTAACCCTCATTCCTCGGACACTTGGTTGTACACATGGTGCTGGGGTTTGAACTCGTGTTCCTGCGCATGCCAGGCAAGTGCTTAGGTAACCACTGAGCCACCCCTCCAGCCCTTGCCCATCACTTTGTATACACTGTTGCTCATCACTTCTCAGATGCCATCAAAGATGAGACTTCTAATTTTTTTTTTTTTTTTGCTTTTTGTTGTTGGTACTGGGTATTGAACCCAGGGCACTCTACCACTGAGCCACATATCCAGCCCTTTTTATTTATTTATTTTTTTACTTTGAGACCGGGTAGTCTGGAAGTTGCATCCTCATACCTCTGCCTCCCTGGTCACTGGGATTACAGGCATGTGCCACCATATCTGGCAGGTATTTGAATTTTTATGTAGCATTTCTTAATTTTTAAATCTTTTTTGTTTGGTCTCAGGGACTGAACCCAGCAGGGCTTAACCACTGAGCCACATCCCCAGCCCTTTTTATTTTTTATTTTGAAACAGGGTATTGCTAAGTTGTCTTGGGCCTTGCTAAACCGCTGAGGCTGGCATTGAACTTGTAATTCTCCTGCCTCAGCCTCCCTAGCCACTGGGATTATAGCCATGTACCACCATGCCCAGCTAAATTTTAAATCTTCTTTTTTTTTTAAGAGAGAGAAAGACAGAGAGAGAGAGAATCAATTTTATTTAGTTTTTCATGTGGCTTTCATTGCTTCAACACTTCATTGTGTACATGGTGCTGAGGTTCAAACCCGTATCCTTGCGCATGCCAGGCAAGTGCTGTAACCACTGAGCCACCGCTCCAGCCTCCTTTAAAATCTTAAAACCAATTCACAACTGAAAAAAATTACTCCATAGACAAATTAAATCACATCTGTGGGCCAGTTGGCAAACTCTGCTGTGTTCTCATGTAACCCCGATACCATGGTTACCCCTTGTTCTGGGACTGAGGTGAGCACAGCCCTTCCAGAGGGGAAATCATTTCCCCAGGTCAGGAACCCAAGCAGGCATAGAGCTGGGGTCTGCCTGCCTCCCAAGCCTGCTCCCAGGTTAGACTGCTGCCTGGATGGGAATGAGACCTGTTCAGACAGCCAGCGCTGGCATGGTGACAAAACATCTCCAAGGACAGTAAACTGTCAGTCAGCGTAGCGTCCCAGGGCCATTCAAGAGGAATGAGGAGTTGCAGATGCAAAACTGCCCACTGCCCTCTGCCAGGACTCAACAATGGATGTCTCTGTGTCCCTTAACAACATTAAGTCACCACAGAACCATTTCTCCCAATTATGCATTCCTTATAATGATGGGACATTTATATGTGGAGTTTTTTTTTTTTTAAAGATAAGAATGTATGTTTGTGGGAGGTGCTGTGTGGGAAATAAATAGTCTTAAATTATTTGTGTCTCTTGTCATACTTCTTAATGAGCATACTCTGCGAGTCCAAAGAAGTAATTCTTTACTTTCCCACTGAACTGTGAACTCCAGGTGTCCAGGATGGGTCTGTTTTGCTTATGGCTGTCTCCCCAGGACCCAGCACAATGCAAAGTAGGTGCTCAATAAATAGCTGTGGTTTGAATGAGTGAGGCTTAGAGGAAATGAAATGAATCTCAGAGACCACGATTCCTGTTTATATCCACCTGGTTTAGAAGTCCATCCCCTCACCTTTTTAGCATCTGCATCTTAGGAAGAACCAAGGGAAAGAGGTCTTCAGGCAGAGGACCATGGAGCTCAGAGCTTCCACCTCCAAGGACCCCTACAGGGGAGGTAGAGATAATGGTGGGTATAAACACCTCTTAACTAAGCCACTACTGACCATAATAAATTTTGGAAACCATGTATTATAATCTCATTGGCCCTAAGCCTGGCTCTTGGGGTATTAACAGAGGGTGCCAAGCATAAAAGGTGGGGCCTGGGTTTTGCCCAGAACAGGCTAAGTTACCATCTCAGTTCTACTGTGTGACCTTGAACTGTGAGTATCCCTCTCTGAGCCTCCTTCTTCCTGACCCGTATAGATAAACAAGCTTCACTTACAGGATTATTGGGTTAAAAAAGAGACCATCAATGAAATTGGCTATCCAGTGACTGGATTTTTGGAAGCTGATCAGCTGGAGGAGAACTGCTGACTTTGAGAATAGCCTTATCAGGATCTTCCAGGCTCAGGGCCAAGGGGCCCCATCTATCAGGCTTTTTCTGCTGTCCAGTAGGTATTAATAGATCCAAAAAGCCCTTATCTCTTCCTTGTTTCATGCTGGAGATTCTGGTCTTCACTCCTTTCTGCTGCAGCAGGACACAAGGGATTGTGGGAAGGAGGGCAACTACTTCTACCTGGGATGCCTACTTGAATACCTTGGGCAGTGCAGGGCTTTGGGAAACCCCTGGTTTTGGCCTCCCAAAGCCTGAATAATAGCTTTTCATCCACTAGGCAAGCTCATGCCCTTTGGGGCTTAGTTTCCTCAGGATAAAATGGGGCAATAACAACAATTTGTTTCCCTTTTCCAGAGGCCTTCACGGTGATGTTGTTTGTTGAATGAATGTTAGGTAGGAAAGGCCTTTAAAAAAGTGAATTTTACTGTGATTGGGGTCCTTTTGGAAGGAGTTGGGGAGGGGCTGAGGATGTAGCTCAGTGGTAAAGTGCTTGCCTAGCAAATGTGAGGCTGGCCCTGGGTTTCATTCCTAGCACCACCAAAAATTTTAAAAAAGAGAAATAAAAAAAGGAAGTATTGGGAAAAGGAAACTCTGTCCATCTGCCGTAGGAATGTGTTAGCCTCTCACCCTCTGCCAGTGCCAAGTTCAGTTATTTCAAATGAGACCTAAAGCTCCGCTTCTCTGCAGGGGAAATAGGTAGGCAGAGAAGGGGGACAGGCAAAGCCCAGGGGTAGTGATCCAGGGTGGGCCAGATTCGGTCACTGGCTGACTGTACCTTCCCCTTTCCCTGAATGGGCCTCATTTCCCATCTGTACAACAAGACATTTATGGGGTCTCTATGGTCCTTTCTAGATCTGACACATTCTAGGATTTGATTTTTCACAGTACTAAGGATTGAACCCAGGAGTGCTCTACCACTGAGCTACATCCCCAGCCCTTTCTATTTATTTATTTATTTAAGAAAGAGGGGACAGTGAGAGAGAGAGAAAGAGAGAAGCAATTTTAATTTAGTTTTTCATGTAACTTTCATTCCTCACACACTTTGTTGTTTATGTGGTACTGGGGTTTAAACTTGCCTACTTGTGCATGCCAGGCAAGCACTGTAACCGCTGAGCCACCACTCCAGTCCCCCGTTCTATTTATTTTGAGACAGTTCTCACAAAGTTGCTGAGGCTGGTCTTGAACTTGTAATTCTCTTGCTTTAGCCTCCTAAATTGCTAGGATCATTGCTAGGCTTGAGTTACCCTACTGGGCTTTACTAGGATTTGGAATGGAGCAATTTCACAAACTGCTTATCAGAGGGGAAAAGAAATTCCTGTGGCTTTTTGGAAACTTCATGATCTACAGAATACTTTCAAATCCCTTATGCTTTTTATCCTTATTATAGCCCTAGAAGTGTCAGGGCAAGGTAAATATACCCATTTTACAGAGGACACAGGCTGAAAAGCATCTTTAAGAACTATAACTTGGGGGCTGGTGCAATGGCTCAGCGGTTATGGCACTTGCCTGCCATGCCCAAGCACACGGGTTCGAACTCCAGCACCACGTACACAACTAAGTGTCGGGGCAGCAAAGGCCACATGAAAAACTAAATAAAGTTGATTCTCTCTGTCTCTCTCACACCATCCCTCTCTCTTTAAAAAAAAAAAAAAAGACCTATAACTTGAGTCTGCACTTAAGTATGTCAGTTTGTTCTCAAAGATGAGTACACATAAAAATCACATGGGAAGTTGTGCACTGTGGTGCACACTTGTAATCCCAGCTACTTGGCAGACTTCGGCAGGAGGATTCAAAATTCAAGATCAGCCTGTTCAGTAGCAGAGTGCTTGCCTAGCATGTGTGAGGCCCTGGGTTCAATTCTGTCGAAATCTCTTTCTCTCTCACACACACACAGAGTTTAAAGTCAACCTGGGCAATGTATCAAAACCCTGTCTCTAAAAGGCTGGGGATGTAATTCAGGGGTAGACTGCACCCCCATATGCAAGGCCCTACGTTCAATCCATAATGTTGCCCAAAAAAAAAGGATAGGGATTTCTTGTTAAAATGCAGATCCCCTGGGGCTGGAGCGGTGGCTCAGTGGTTTCAGCGCTTGCCTGGCAAGCACAAGGACCCGGGTTCAAACCCCAGCACCACGTACAACTAAGTGTTGAAGCAACTAAGGCCATGTGAAAAACTAAATAAAGTTGTTTCTCTCTTTCTCTGTCACTGTCTCAAAAAAAAAGTTTAAAAAAAATGCAGATCCCTGGGTTCCTAGAAATTCTAAATTGACAGGGTTGGGGTTGATTCAAAGTTAACAAGTGCCCAGGTGATTCTGAAGCCAGGGGCCTAAGGACCTTGGAGAACCACGGCCTCCTTGTTGTACTGTTGTACACTAGGTCACCTCTGGCATCAGCCTCTATTTCTCTCATTTTTCTCAGCACCTGCTTGAGGCCAGGCCAGTGCTGGGAGGAGGTAAGGGTGGCAGGTGGGGAGAAATGGAGTGTGTGACCAGTGTTGGGACCAAAGTAGCACAGGGCAATGGAGGAAATGAGTCCTGATTAGAGAGGGCTCTCTGGGGGAAGTAATGTCTACTCTGAGCCTAGGGATTTGATTGCTAGCTACTTTTTATTCCTGTGGGTTAAGTTTGTAGACTTTACTGTCTTTCGCGTCTCTGTCCTCAGTGCTGGCACTAGGCCTAGCCCAGAGAGAACAATATTGGTCAGATCGGCTGACCTGAGCAATGAGAAATGCTGACGGAATTATCCCAGGGCCTCAGGATTAATGCATTTTTAGGCTCAGCACCCTCACCTTCTCCCTTTGTAAGGTCTAACATGGATTTACTCGATTTGTTTGTTTTGGTACTAGCCATTGAACCCAGGGAGTCTTTACCACTGAATTACATCCTCAGCCCTTTTTACTTTTTATTTTGAGACAGAGTCCCACGTAATTGCTTAGGGTCTCTCTAAATTGCCCAGGCTGGGAGCTAGAGAGGTGGCTCAGTGGTAGAGCACTTGCTTGATATACATGAGGACCTGGGTTCTAAACTCAGCACTGCATACTCAACTAAGTGGAGAAAAAACTAAAACCAGATGAAAATAAAAATTGATTCTCTCTCAAAAATAAAAAAAGAATAGGAGGCTGGAGTGGTGGCAGAGCGGTGGCTCAGGGGTTACATCACTTGCCTGGCCTGCCTGAGGACTCTGGTTGGAACCCCAGCACCACATAAACAAAGAAGTTTTGGAGCAAGGAAAGCCACATGAAAAACTAAATAAAGTTGATTCTATGTCTTAGAAAAAAATGAATAAATTGTTGATGCTGGTCTCGAACTCTGGAGGAGCTGGGATTACAGGTGTGCGCCACTGCACCAGGCACATGTAGTTTCTTGATTGAAACTTTCATCATACTGTAAACATCTGTTCCTTCTCTCTTCCCCTCCCCCTTTTCACTAGCCTGAGCGCCTTAAGGCCACGAGGCAAGGTCTGAACTAAGGACAGGGCACAGAACAGGCTTTCAAACGTTTTTTGGAACGTTTTGAGAATGAGCAAATGAATGAGCTCAAGCTGAAGGTGGGTGCGCTGGCGCTGCGGGTCCTAGGTTGTAGAAGGGATTTCCGCAGAAACCGGGCTTGGGCAATGGGCGAAAGGAAGGGAGCAGGGAAAAGGACTGGAGAGTAAAGGTGGCTGAGGATGCGGGACGTGGCCGGGACTTTGGAGGTGGGCCCGAGCATCCAGAAGCGGAAGGGTCAATTTCTGGACATCTGAGCCGAGGCTATGGGCTGAGGGTTTGGGGGTCATCTGAGGTCTGCTGATGGTGAGATGGGCAAAGCCGTGTCCTAAGTCTGCTCTAAGTCTTCTGTGCCTGATCACTGGGACCGGGTGTGTCTTGGCTGGGGTGGGGTTCGGGTCCCCACGCCTCCGGCAGGGGCCGTCCGACCTGGGGGCGGGGAGGAAGAAGGCGCCTGGCACCGCCCCGACAAAGCCTGAGCGCGCCCCGCCCCGCGCCGCCGCCCGGTCCCGCCCTCCACCGCCGGTCCGGTACGCTACAGCCAATGGGAGGCGCCGCCGCCGCCTCCGTCACAGTCCCGACAGCCAATGGTGACGGCGCTCTGCGGCTCGTGGCTCTTTCGCGGCAAAAAGGATTTGGCGCGTAAAAGTGGCCGGGACTTTGCAGGCAGCGGCGGCCGGGGGCGGAGCGGGATCGAGCCCTAGCCGGGGCCAGCCGCCATGGGCCCGCGCCGCCGCTGCCGCCTGCCACCCGGGCCGCGCGGGCCGTGAGCACCATGGCCGTGGCTGGGGCCCCCGCCGGCGGCCCATGCGCGCCGGCGCTGGAGGCCCTGCTCGGGGCCGGCGCGCTGCGGCTGCTCGACTCCTCGCAGATCGTCATCATTTCCACGGCGCAGGACGCCAGCGCCCCGCCGGCTCCAGCCGGCCCCGCGGCACTCACCGCCGGTCCCCGCGACCCCGACCTGCTACTCTTCGCCACGCCGCAGGCGCCCCGGCCCACAGCCAGCGCGCCGCGACCGGCTCTCGGCCGCCCGCCGGTACGGACCCTAGGGACGCCGGGCCCAGTCGTCGCTTTAACCCCGCGAGAACCCGACCCGGAGCGCTGTTTGACCCGGAGGCGGCGGGGGCGGGGGAGGGGTAGACTGAGGCGTCCGGGTTGGGCAGTGCAAAACCTGGGTTGGGCCTCTCGGCCCCGCCCCGGGGTGCGGGGTGACCTCGGGCCAGTCCTGTTTGCTCCTCTGTGCCTGGGCCTCAGCTTCCTCACTGGATCCTCTCAAGCGTCGGTCAGTGATAATAACGGCATACGTGTATTCAGCAGGCGCTTACTACATGCCAGGCCTTTGGCAGACTTCAAGCCAGCTAAACTGTGAGCTTGGTGTTGTCACTGTGCCCATCTGACAGACGGAGGAACTGAGGCTTAGAGCCGGAAGTGACTGGTCACACAGGGGCTGGTGGTGGGGCTGCCTTTTGAACTGGTACCTGCTGGCTTTGACCAGAATCTGGAGCTGGGTAGTGAGCGCAGCTGCTTGGGGAGTTGGAAGGGGGCCAGGGAAGGTCCTGGGGCTCGACCGTTGGAGAACCATCGAGGAGACCCTCTTGCAGCCTAAATGCTGCACTGCCAGGTGCAGGCCTGGCCCTCCAGGCCTCTGGGGATAGGCCTCTTGACTGGGAGGCCTTCGCTGCAGGGGCGGGGCTCTGGGCCAGCTGCTGATCCCCTCCCTCAGCCTGTCCTTCCATCTGCCACCCTCCCAGTCCCTGGTTACCATGGAACCTCATTAATCAGGCAGGCAAACCCCTGAGTCTCTGTGGAAGGACTGGGTGGGCTGGGCCTCTGGGAGCTGGAGAGGAGGCCCCTAGTGCCAGGAGAAAATGTCCCAGGGAGATCCCTGGATATAAAGTCCTGATCTCCCAGCAGCAAGAAACTCAAGAACCAATTCAGACTGGGGGCCCAGAAGAGACAACTGCATTATAGTGGGAGAAGGGAGTGGAGGCCTGAAGCTTGAACCTGTGGGCTGCAGGACAGGGTGTGGAGACCAGTTTTACTGGAGTGGCCTGTGGTTGAAGGTGGAGCAGGGACAGACACTCAGGGGTTGGCCAGCAGGATGGGGTCTCAGCAGGGGCCTTGGAGAAAGTGGGAGGGATGAGGTAGGGCCCAGGACAAGGATGTAGAAGCTTCTCAACTGCTGATGGGGGTGTGGGTGGCAGCTGGTCCCTGAGGCATGGTCCCCAACCCCCTTGGCCCAGTGCCCAGTGCTGCCTTCCTTCGGAATCACCAAGATGCTAATAATAATAACAATAGTGGCTACCATTGTTTTGAGGATGTTTTGTGTGCCAGGCTTTGTGCCAAACATTTTACCCAATTAACTCATTTAACCCTGTTAGCAACCTTCCTGAGACCTAGAGATGGTGGAAACTTCTCTAGTAATTAAGCTAACTAGAGAGTGGTGGGACTAGGCCACACTTCCTGAGTGTTGACCTTCTGGAAATGCTGATAGAAGCTGAAGGAAGCACAAGAAGTTCTTAGGATCCCTTCCTCTTAATGAGGGAGTGGAAGGGGGGCTGTATGGTGGGTCAGCTGGCTTATACTCCAGGGACCTGTCCCTGCAGGTGTTAGCTTGTGGCAGGCCAAGGGCTGCAGAGACCTAACAACCTGTGGGTGCTGTCCTCTGGGAGCTGAGCTTCAGGCTCAGAGGGATGAACTGGAATGAAGAGAAATGCCCTCTTCCAAGCGTTCCATTCATTCAACAATTATTGTGGGGTGGCTTGGGTTGTAGTTCAGGTTCAGTTCCAAGCACTACAAAAAAAAGTTTTGTTTTGTTTTTAGTTAGTGCATTGAGTGTCCATGATGCACAGAAGCAAGTAAGGGTCTTCTGTCCTTGTAAAGGCCAGCAAGCATTTTCTCTGTGTGGGAAGTGGTGGGGCTGGCACCATTCTCAAGCTGAAAGCCGGAGACACAGGTCCAGCTTTCAGCCTCCACTGATTCCTTTGGCCATTTTGTTTGTTTTTGTACTGGGGTTTGAGCCCAAGGTGTTCTGCCTCTGAGCTACATTCCAGTCTTTTATTTTTGAGATAGGGTCTCGCTAAGTTGCTGGGGCTGACCTCGAAATTGTGAACCTCCTGCCTCAGCCTCCTGAGTCCTTGGAATTACAGGTGTGTCCCACTATACCCTGCTTGGGGCAGCCTTAGAAATAAGCTACAAGGCTTGGCTTCTGCCCCCATGAGCATTTGCTGAGTGCCTTCTGCATACAGCCTTCGATGCAATTCAACCATTCCTCTGGCCCCTGCTGGTCCACCGCCACCCTGTAATCATGGTTGTTAAAAAAACCTATTTTCCATTATACACATACATGTTTACTGTAGGACACTTAGATTTAAGAAGCTAGAAGTTGGCTGGGATGTATCTCAGTGATAGAGGTTGCCTAGTATATGTAAGACCTTGGGTTTGATTCCCAGCACTGCAAAAAAGAAAAGAAAAAAAAATTATAAAGAAACTGGCAAGTTGGAGCTGTGTGCAATGGCATACGTCTATAATCCCAGTGGCTCGCGTGCCACACGCAGGAAGATTGCAGGTTTGTAGTCAGCCTCAGGAACTTCCGCAAGGCTCTAAGCAACTTAGCGAGAACCCATCTCAAAATAAAAAAATTTGGGGGTTGGGGATTTAGCTCAGTGGCAAAGTGCTTGCCTAGCATGCACAAGGCCCCAAGTTTGGTCCTCAGCCCTGAAAAAAATTTAATTAATTAATTAATTTTAAAAATAGGCTGGGGATGTGGCTTAGTGGTTAAGCACCCCTGGTACAAAAAAGTAAAGAAACTAGAAAGTCAAAAGGGTCAGAATCCCAGCTGATCCAGTTTTCCTTCTGTGTTCTTTCCCTAAGGCTGTGGTTGTGGTTGTGACTACTGTCATTTACTTGTGTGTGTGTGTGTGTGTTTTGTTGAGACAGGGCCTTATGTTGCCCAGGCTGGTCTCAACTTCTGGGATCAAGTGATCCTCCTGCTTCAGCTTCCCAATTAACTAGGACTATAGGTGTGTGCCACCATATCCAGCTAGCTTTCATTTTTTATAGCTTTAAAAATTATATTCCTTTATGTCCATGTTCAAGAAGTGCATCATTCACACTGTTCAGATAAAGCAGCAGTCTCACATGGGCCTCCAGTATAGAAGCTGCCCCTGAAATGCGTCCTCTAATAACAGAAACGGAACCAGAGAAAAGTTAATGAAATATTTAATCCAAGAAGGGATCACAGTATTTTGCTTATCTTTTTTTTATTTTTATTTTTTTAAAGAGAGAGGGACAGCGAGAGAGACAGAGAAAGAGAAACAACTTTTATTTAGTTTTTCACATGGCCTTCGTTGCTCTAGCACTTAGTTGTGTATGTGGTGCTGGGGTTTGAACCCAGGTCCTCGTGCTTGCCAGGCAAGCGCTGAAACCGCTGAGCCACCGCTCCAGCCCCTGCTTATCTGTCTTTGATGGGGTTTTTTTTTCTTTTCTTTTCTTTCTTTTTTGTATCAGGCTTGAAGCCAGGAGCACTTAACCACTGAGCCACATCTCCAGCCCTTTAAAGGATTTCTTTCTTTTCTTTTTTTTTAATTTTGAGACTGGGGCTCACCAAGTTACTAGGGCTGACTTTGAACTTGAGATCCTACTGTCTGGGACTATAGGCATGAACCACTGCACTGTCTTTGATAGGATTCTGTGTTGACCTCCCTCAGCCCTTGACAGCTCCATGTTATTTCTAGGAACTAAATAAAACCCAGTTTTTGTGGCCCCCTCTGTGGATGGGTATTTGAGTTGTTTTTGTTTTTCTTTCCAGGGAATGTTTTCACCTCTGGCTTTTAGGCCCCCTGTGCCAAGGTTTATCTAGAAAGCAGTGGCAGAAATGGGCATCTGCTTGGGCCCTCACTTTAGCATATGGCTGTGACTTGTCTTCAGGGGTGGACGGGGACAGGGTACCAGGGAGAAAGTGAGGTGGTGCATTTGGCAGGAGCATGCTAGGGGTCAGGCCTAGTGATTAGGTGTTAGGCTAAGAATGGAGTACATTTCTGTCAGACTTGTGGGCCTCACTTCTGGACTAGGCTCTGTACCAGCCTGTTAGGGTACAAATCCTGGCCCCACTTCACTGACTTCAGGGCCTGCTCAAAATAGAGATGAATGCCTGCAAGGAGCAGCATGGTACCACAGCATGTGGGAAGAGTCACTGGACGGACGTTTGATACCCAGGTCACATGGCAGACACTGGATGCAGAGATTATTTAGACCCAACAACTGCCTCTGACACACATGCAGAAATGTGTAGAGACAGTGCAGGAAGAGGTTGGGTTTGAGGCAGTGCAGATGGATAAGAGGAGTTATCTCTATGAAGTGATGGGTGAGGTTCCTGCGCAGGTGGAAGTAGCAGGTGTGAGGAGGGAAGGGAAGGGGGCCAGCATGGGCTTGGAAGCACAGATTTGTGAAAAGGCAAATCTCAGAAGAAGTTCATGCAGAGAAGTGATGCCAGATGAGGTTAAAGGCAACAGGGAGCCAGAGGAAGGTCTTTAGCAGGGGCTGTAACATGATGAGACTTGTAGAGGGACAGATGGAGGAGAGAGACCATGTGAAGACTATGGTCCACTGGGAGGTGATAATGGCTATTCTTGGCAGCTAGATGTGGTGAGGGTGGCAGGTGGGACCAAATGGGGATCTAGCTCAGAAAGCCCCTTGGCTGGCAGAGGGCACAACAATCCTAGTTCTGGTCAGGGTACACTTGAGTTGCTTGTGCAACTTCCAGAAAAATCTCCATGCTTGAGTGTCTGACTTAAACTAGAGGGAGTGGAGGTTAAGAACTTGGTTTCTTCTCAGTTTTGGGTAGAAGTGGCTTGGCCACTTCCTGGCTATATGACCCTGGGCTTCAGTTGCCTTCTCTGTAAATTGGGGCCATTATTATATTGTCATTCTGCAGGATGGAGTAAACTAAGGAATGCCAGACAGTTGGTGAGCACCAGCTGCTGCCATGTTACAGATTAGTACATTTGTTGAAAACCACAGAGGAAGTGACTGCTTAAGAGACCTGTATCTTCAGTGGTTTAAAACAAGCATTTAATTGGGCATGGTGACCAGCCTGTAATCCCAGTGACTCAGGAGGTTGAGGCAGGATGATCACAAGTTTGAGGCCAGCCTGGGCAACTTAGCAAGACCCTGTCTCAAAATGAAAGGGACTAGAGAAGTAGCTCAGTGGTTGAGACCCTTCTAGGTTTAATCACCAGGACTGCAAAAACAAAAACAGCCATTTGTAATACAGTTTCTGCGGGTCAGGAATTCAGGGGAGACAGCTGAGCTTCTGGCTCAGGGCTCTTCTGGGGTTGCAGCCAAAGTGTTGGCCCCAGATACAGTCAGAAGTCTTAATGCAGGGAGGAAGATTTGCTTCTAAGTTTGCCCGTATCACCACTAGGAGGAAGTCTCAGTTCCATGCCACTGGGACCCATCATTGGGTCTGTATGACCCGGTACCACAAGGAGGAAGCCCCAGTGGGTCTGTGACCCAGCCTCAGAAGTGACACACCATCACTGTCACCACATTCTATTCATTAGAAGCGAATTATAGGGGCTGGAGCGGTGGCTCAGCAGTTACAGCGCTTGCCTAGCATGCGTGAGTACGCAAGTTGAAACCCCCGCTGCAAGTACACAGTGAAGTCTTGGAGCAACGAAGGCCATATGAAAAACTAAAATTCTTTCTCTCTTTCTCTCGATGTCCCTCTCTCTTTAAAAAGCAACAACAAGAAACCAAGTTACTAGATCTAATCTGTATCTAAGGGGAGGAGAATTAGCTGTCACTTTTTTTTTTTTGTAAAGAGAGAATCAATTTAGTTTTTCGTGTGAATTTTATTGTTCTGACACTGTGTGTGTACCTGGTGTAGGGGTTCAAACCCAAGTCGTTGTGCATGCCAGGTAAGTGCCGTAACCACGCTCCAGCCCCTAGCCTTCACTTTTTTTTTTTTTTTAAGAAAGAGAGGGACAGTGAGAAAGAATCAACTTTATTTAGTTTTTCATGTGGGCTTTGTTGCTCCGACCCTTTGTTGTGTATATGGTGCTGGGGTTTGAACCCACATCTTTATGCATGCCAGGCAAGTGCAAACCACTGAGCCATGGGTTGGAACCTAGCCTTTACCTTTTGAAAGAAGCATCAAAAAACTTGGAAATGTAGGGGCTGGTGGTGTAGCTCAATAGTTAGAGCGCATGCCTAGCATGATCCCTGACCCCACCCAAAAAAATTTTGCAAATAGACTTTATTTTTATTTATTTAGATATCAGGGATTGAACCCAGGGGTGCTTAACCACTGAGCCACATCCCCAACCCTGGTGTTTTTTTTGTTTATTTTTTAATTTTGAGATAGGGTCTTGCAAGTTGCTTAGGGGCTTGCTAAGTTGCTAAACTGGCCTTGAACTTGCAATCCCCCTGTCTCAGCTAACTTGTCACTGGGGTTACAGGTGTGCACCACACAGGAAGGTGGTGGCTTTAAAGTGGGAGAGCTAGGACTTGAACTCAGGTCTTCTGCCTTCAACTTGAGTGTCCTGTTTTGTAGGGTTATAACCCTTGTGTTGTGTCCCCTAGAATTTGTCCCTGTCACACACTGAAGCATTCTGGTAGAGAAACTGAGGCAAAGAGCAGGCATCCAAGGGGCACCAAGCCCTTACCCAAGTCTTCTGTAGCCTCACTCCTGGTTACTGGGCATCCTCCCATTGTTTCTACCACAGGTGAAGCGGAGGCTAGACCTGGAAACTGACCATCAGTACCTGGCTGAGAGCAGTGGGCCAGTCCGGGGCAGAGGCCGCCACCCAGGAAAAGGTATCTGTGGAATTCAACCTGGATGGGTCCCTCTGACCAGGCCCAGGTTGGGAGTGTAGACAGATAAACATGCTTGCAGACTAAAAAGTCTAACTGGCTCAGTATAGGTCAGAGCCAGCATTTGGGGGCCCAGCTGCAGCTGGATTGGATGTCTGGCATGACTTCCCTGAACCCTGGGGGTGGGGAGTTCCCCAACCAGAAGAGAAATGTTATGATTGGCAGGCAGCAGCCACAGGGCCTCCCTGGTTGGCCTTACCAAGGGGAGGAACCGTCTGCCCCCATACTGCTGTTCTGCCTTGCTTGAACAGCCCCTCCAACCAGGTGCAAAATCCCCTGGGGAGAAGTCACGCTATGAGACATCCCTGAATCTGACCACCAAACGCTTCCTGGAGCTGTTGAGCCGCTCAGCTGATGGTGTTGTGGACCTGAACTGGGCAGCTGAGGTGCTGAAGGTGCAGAAGCGGCGCATCTACGACATCACCAATGTCCTGGAGGGCATCCAGCTCATTGCCAAGAAGTCCAAGAACCACATCCAGTGGCTGTAGGTACTAGCCAATCAGGAGGGCAGGCTGAGGCTCAGGGCCAGGCACAAATGCCTGCCCATGCCAGCCTGGGGGAGCTGCTGGAGTACCTGTGATGACTACCAAGCAGAGAGGAGAGGTGGCTTCCCTGGGGTGTTAGATGCTGAGATGTACACAATTTTTTTTTTTTTGTACCGGATATTGAACTCTGGGGCACTTTACCCAGTCCTTTTTATTTTTTATTTTGAGACAGGGTCTTGCTAAGTTGTTGAAGCTGGCCTTGAACTTGTGAGCCTCCTCCTGAGTTACCGGGATTACAGGTGTGCCCCACCATGCCTGGCAAAATACACACATCTTAACCTATCCAGCTCACTACAGCTGTACATGTTTGTTCATCTGGGTGACCACCACCTGGATCAAGATAAATAAAACTTCCACCCCTCAGAAGGTTCTTTGTGCCCCTTCTAGTCATTGCTCACCCTCATACCACCAAGTGACCACCATCTGGCCTCTGCTGCCATTGATGAGATTTGTCTGACACGGATGTTTTCTTTTTCTTCTTTTTTTGTGGTGGATAACAAGGTCTGCTGGTTCCCCAGGCTGGCCTCAAACTTGTGCTCCTCCCCAGCTTTCTGAGGAGCTGGGATTACAGGTTCATGGCACCATACCTAGCTGTTCATGTTATTGACTTATTTTTCTCTTCTCGCCTCTCCCTAGCATCCTGCCACCCTTCCTTCGACACATCTGCCTTTTTAGTTTTGGGGAGATTATTCTGTTCTGCGCTTTGATCAATTTGTTTTTACTGGACAACATGTCTTGGAAATGATTCTATGTGTACCTCTAATCTATTGTTACACAGCTGTGTCATTTTCCATGGCATGTCTCTGCTATCATTTATTTACTCAGTCTCCTGGTAGGGACATCTAGGTGTTTGTTGACAGTCAGGCTGGGCTTTAAACCTGTGCCAGTCTGATTTGGAGCCCAGGCGAGGAGCTGGAGCCAGGGAGAGGAAAGGGCTTGTCAGGATCTCAGAACAGTGGCAGCAGCAGACTCTGTCCTGAGGGCCCGGGCTGATGGGCACAGGGGCCAGGAGCTGCTAACCCTCTTGAATGCCTTTCCACAGAGGCAACCACACCACAGTGGGGATCGGCGGGCGGCTGGAAGGGCTGACCCAGGACCTGCAGCAGCTGCAGGAGAGTGAGCAGCAGCTGGACCACCTGATGCACATCTGCACCACACAGCTGCGGTTGCTCTCAGAGGACTCTGACAGCCAGCGATATCCTTGGATTGGATTGGTTGGGGGCTTGGAGGGCAGTTTTGACAGGTGGGATTACCCAGGTGGGAATGTAGAACACTGGGTCTTCAATTCAGGGGAAGACTCTGGCACTGAATGCTAGTCCTAGCTCAGCATTTACTCACCATGTGACACTGGAAAAATTATCTAACCTCTGTGGGCCTCAGTTTCATGTCCAAAAAAAAGAGGGATATCCAATTCCAAAATTGTGCA
The DNA here is from genome assembly GCA_004027875.1 of Aplodontia rufa. NCBI lineage: Eukaryota > Metazoa > Chordata > Mammalia > Rodentia > Aplodontiidae > Aplodontia > Aplodontia rufa. Next base: position 49,756 of record PVKS010004729.1, read on the forward strand.
GACGAAGAAAGAAAATTAAAACTTGTACCAGCAATAACATTAATTTAGTACAGTAATTCAGTGCATATTGTAGCTTCAAGGTTAAAAACATTTTGTTTTTTTTAGTCACAGAAACAGAACTTCATTAAAATGTGTTTGTTTTTAGTGGATATCAGAATTGTGTTTATAAATTTTGGGCACAGCCCGGCATGGTGGCACATGCCTGTAATCCCAGCTACTCAGTAGACTGAGGCAGGAAGATTGCAAATTCCAGGCCAGCCCATAATTTAGTGAGACCCTGTCTCAAAATAAAAAGGCTGTAGCTTGGAGGTAGAATGCTTGAACAGCCTTGGGTTCAATGCCTAGTACTTCAAAAACTTTTTTTCTTTGGCCACAGACATCAATTGACACCAAAACATGGGCCAAAATTGATTATCAGTGCCAGTCCTGGAGCTGTGTTAAGCTGTTTATGTGCACAGGCAACTATTACCCTTGGCTTGGAATTAGATGAGTACATGGTCACATTGTACACACGTGGCCATTGACATACAGGGGAGTGAGGTTTTGAACACCAGTTATGTGCTAAGCCTTGGAAGGGAGTCAGGAAGACAGGAGCGAAAAGGCAGCTATGGGCCCTGCCTTGTGGGCTGTCCAGGTGAGTGGCCTCTAGAGACCAAAGGTCATGTGGTCCTTGACTTCACCAACCCTGGCCTATGTGACGTGCCAGGACCTTCGTAGCATTGCGGACCCTGCAGAGCAGATGGTCATGGTGATTAAGGCCCCTCCTGAGACCCAGCTCCAAGCTGTGGATTCTTCAGAGGTGAGACCAGGGACTCTGGGCCCAACCAGGACAACCAGAGCTGGGATAGTGGTCACCTGGGCCTCAGTTTACCCCACCTGGTGCCTCTACCCAGACCTTTCAGATCTCCCTTAAGAGCAAACAAGGCCCCATCGATGTTTTCCTGTGCCCTGAGGAGAGTGTGGGCGGGATGAGCCCTGGGAAGACCCCACCCCAGGAGACAGCATCTGGGGAGGAAAACAGGACAGCTGACCCTGTCACCACAGTGCCACCACCATCATCTCCTCCCTCATCCCCTGCTGTGGATCCCAGCCAGTCCCTGCTCAGCCTGGAGCAAGGTGGGTGAAGGGTGAGTGGGGGGGGGCTCTCCTAGGTGGGTGAGCAGGCATGGCAGCCCCCTCTGTGCTCTCTGCTGGGCCATCCCTGGCCTGTGATGCTCCCCGTCTCCCCAGAGCCACTGCTGCCAAGGATGGGAGGCCTGCGGGCCCCCATGGATGAGGACCGCCTGTCCCCGCTGGTGGCTGCTGACTCTCTCCTGGAGCACGTGCGGGAGGACTTCTCTGGGCTTCTGCCTGAGGAGTTCATCAGCCTCTCCCCACCCCACGAGGCTCTCGACTACCACTTTGGCCTTGAGGAGGGTGAGGGCATCAGAGACCTTTTCGACTGTGACTTTGGGGACCTGACCCCCTTGGATTTCTGACAGGTCCTGGGGGGCCAGGGTCTCCTGAGATACCCACCTTGTCTCTGCAGCCCTGGTGCCCCCTGCCCCAGGCCATCCTTCCAGCCCTATTGGAAAAGTGTAATTTATACCCTCTCTCCTATCTCAGCAGCTTCTAGCTCTGGGTTCTGGCTGCCACCAGGAGGTTGAGCAAGCCAGGAAGGGAAGGATTCTGTTTGTGGTGTGTATGTGCATGCACCCAGCACCCCACACGTGTGTAACTGGGGTGAGTGGTGTGTGAGTATGTGTGTGTGCATGTACCGGGGAATGAAGGTGAACACAGTTGTGCGTGCACTGCAGACACGCCCCAGTGTGTCCACGTGTGTGCATGAGTCCATGTGTGTGCATGGGGGGGCTCTAACTGCACTTTCGGTCTCCTTGCTCCAGGGGCCCCTCAAGGCCCAGGGTGGCCGCCTGCCCCCAGAATCCTGTGTGCTGACCAGGCCAGGCAGAGAGGCCTTGGCTGGCTGGGTTTGCAGGACAGTGAGAGCACTTCTGTCTTAAAGGTTTTTCTGATTGAAGCTTTAATGGAGCGTTATTTATTTATCGAGGCCTCTTTGGCAAGCCTGGGAAACAAGACTGGGAGGGATGTGGGGTCAGTACCCCAACTCCCTATACCCCTGAGCAAGGGCAGGGGTCCCTAAGCGGTTCTTTTGCCCCATCCCGAAGGAGTTGAGGCCTGAGCGATTGATTTATTTATTGAGGAAAGGAGGGAGACAGACTGACTGACAGCCATGGGTGGATGGAGGGGTGTCCTTTCCAGGGGTCACTTCAGGGCCCCAGCTGCCCCCCAGGATGGATATGAGATGGGAGAGGTGAGTTGGGGACCTTCATTGACAGGGTGGGCAGGAGGGGTGAGTGAAGTGCTCCCCCAAACCAGACTGAGGGCCCCTCCTGTGGTGTTTGAAGTGTCCCCCCACTTATTGCTCTGCCCCACCTCCAATCTGCACTTTGATTTGTTTCCTAACAGCTGTTTCCTCCTGCTTTGGTTTTAATAAACATTTTGATGATGTTTGGGCTGGGTTTTGGGTCTCTACTTGACGAAAGTCTGGGGTTGGGGGAGATCAAGGTTGCTAGGGAAAAACACCCATTCTCCACTTCCTTCTCCCTGTCCCTACCTGATTTAATTCCATTTGAGTTTCATAACTTTAAGAAAGGAAGGCTTCTGACCAGGCATGGTAATGCCAGTGGCTTCATAGGCTGAGGCAGGAGGATTGTGAGTTAAAAGCCAGCCTCAGCAACGTAGGCCCTAAGCAACTGAGCAAGACCCTGGCTCAAAATAAAAAGGGATCTAGGGATGTGGCTTGGTGGCTAATGCCTGGTACAAACAAACAAATAAAAACCTGTCTGTCTCCCCCCCCCCCAATTTAAATGATCCAGTAAATGTTGTTGTAGAAAGTCATGCATGCTACAGTGCAGGAAGTAACAGGTGAATTTCTCTCCTTTCAACTCCAGAGGCCACTGTGATTAGTTTGTATGTTTGTTAGGCATTAGTAAACATACAACAAATACAGTGAACTATATTTGTGTCTGTGGCAGGCAGGTACTTTCCAATCTCCGAATTGAATGTGTTCCCTTCCCTTAAGGGGCTCTTAGTGTCTTTAAAGAGAGAGGGACAGAGAGAGAGAGAGAGTCAATTTTATTTAGTTTTTCATATGGACTTCGTTGCTCTGACCCTTTGCTGTATATGTGGCGCTGGGGTTCAAACCTGCGTCCTCACGCTTGCAAGGCAAACGCCTTCACCTCCAGCCTGCTCCTTGGGACTTCTGGTGGGAATCTGAAAAAGAAAAACAGGGAGAGCTTCCTTGAAGAGGTGGTGCTTGGGCTGAGAACTAAGAGTCAACGGGGGTTAACAAGAAAAGAAAGAAGAGCACTCCAAACCGAACAAACAGTATGGGCAAAGGGCCTGACCTTGTCCTCAGGGTGGGTGGTGTCTTTAAGAGAGACATTCATTCTTGAGTTTTATTGAGGGGACAGTCGCCACCCGGCAGTTTGAGCGACACGTCCGTCCATCTCTGGCTGCTGTGCAGAGAAATGGGTAGAAAGGAGCGCCCAAATGGCAGCAACAGGGAGGGGAAAGCAGGCTGGGTAGTTTGAAAGAGCAGGAGTGTGTGGGGTCAGGACACCTGAGACCCGGGAAAGGGCAGGGTGTTGGCCACACAGACCTGCATAACAAATCTTTAGGTGGGCCTTCTCTGAGCCAGCCTGTTTTAGACCCTTTACATGCAATCCTACAGGGGCGTCCATTATCACCCCAATTTGGCAGAGGAACCGACGGGCGCGGAGGGGTGAAGAGCCATGTGGGTTTTGCCCATTCACTGTCTTTGTTAGGCTTCTGCAGTTGGCTGTTGATTCTCTGGTCTGGGCCTTGCCCCTAGTGGGTACACGCAGTCCCGGGTGGACACGACCCTTCTCCTGGGTGGCTCCTTACACCCAGTGGCCACCCCTCCGGTAGCGGGACACAGAGGGAAGCCAGGTCGCAACTGTCCATTGCGCAGCCCGGACTTTGCACTGTTTTCCGGGCCGGGAATCCGCGGCAGCACCGTGACCGGTGGAGGCCCGAGGTCTCGGGCCTCAAGGGAGGGGGCCTCGCGCCCGGGGGCGGGGCGGGGGCGGGGCCGCGCTCGCGCCGGCGCCAATGGGCGGGCGCCCGCCGCCTCCCGGCCCTCGGCGACGACCGGCCGGAGGGAGCCGCTGCGGAGGCAGCCGAGCCGAGCGGGCGGCGGCGCCATGGCGTGCGCGGGACTGCTCGCCGTGTGCCTGCTCCGGCCGCCCGCGCCCCCGCGGCCCCCTGCGCCCGCCGCCGCCGGGCCCGCCGGACACGCGCTCTTCCAGGACGTGAGTGGGGCGCGGGCGGGGCGGGCGCGGGTCTGGCGCGGCTCCCCGGCTGTCTGTCTCCCTGCCCCGGCTGCTGGCCCCGGGCTCGGCGCCGTACGCGTCTCTCCCTGCAGGTCCGCTGGCTCTCCTCGTCTCGGTCTGCCCCTCTCACGATCTCCCTGACCCTGCTGTTTCCGTATTCTTCCTTGGCCGGGTCTGGCTGCCTTCGTGTCCCCAGTCCTGTGTGTCCATGTCGCTCCAGTGTCACTGCCCCTGCTGCCCTAACCCCCAAACTTACCCCATCTGCGTCTGGTGGGGGTGGGGGCTGGCAACACAGTCGAGGTAGCAGTCACTGTCCCTGCTGTATGACGGCGCCTGGCCGGGCTGACAGGTGCAGGGGCGCCTGGACACCTAAGTCGCCCTCTCCTGACCTGGCCGGCCCGTCTAACCCGAGGGCAAGGGGTTCTTCGGTTGGTGAGAGCTGGCCATAGCCATCCTCTGTGGGCTGGGTACCACTCCACGAGGCAGCAGGTGGCCCTGCAGCCCCCTTGTGTGAGTTTGGAGCAGCTCCACTGGGTCTCAGTCGTCCCCTTTTAGCCCTGTGCTCAGTCCCCACGCCACAGGTCCCTGTCAGTGGGAAAGACTACTCCTGTCCCCTCCCCACTACCCTGGTGACTCAGCACGTTGACCAGTCTTGACAGCTGACCCTCCTGCTTCCCAGATAGGAAAACCAAGGCCCAAGGGGTATGTATGTCCACACCGAGGGGGGGGGCATAATTGGGTGTGGCCCCAGGTGTCTTAATTCCCAGTTTAGCTCCCCACCCCCCAATCTTTATCTACCCCGCCTATGTCTCATTGGGCTGCTGTGTGATCCCAAACTGGTAGCCTTCTATGATTCAGGCTAGGGGTCGGATTGATTCTTTAGACCTACTGACTCTGAGGGGATCATCTGAAGTGAGGGTGAGGGGTGTCATTCAGGACTTGGAGCTATGAGGGCTCTCTGTCCAGGCTTTGGCCTGCACCTCTTTCTCAGGCTGGCTGGACTGCCCTTCCTTGGATTTGGGGGACCTGGGAGTCTCTGGTTCCTTTCTGGACAGCTCCTTACTCTTACCTTACATCTCCACTTCTCTGTAAATCAAATCTGTTGGTCCTTTCCTTCACCACCCTCCTTCCCCTCACGCTCTGGCCTGCGCACACCCGCGCGCGCACAAACACACACACCTGCCCACAGCCCTCACATGGAGTTGTTCCTGTAAGAGTCACAGCCCTGAAAGGATTAAATACAGGCTGCTCCTCAGGCACTAGTGGGGAAACTGAGGCACCAAAAAGAAAGGATGAGCCACCTTCTGCATATCAGTCTTCCACAGGCATGCAAGGGAATAGCTCAGAGAGAGCAGAGACTGGGATGGACTATGGATGGCTACAGAGCAGAGTTGGGCTCAGGTCTGGGACCACTGCCCAGTATCCTTGGACTGCATCTTGGCCCATCCCTGCACCTTCCTCAAGCTGGCATGGTGCCAGGGACTGATGCTTCAGGCAGAACTCAGCCTAGAGTCTAGATGTGGGAGCTGGGGGTACCAGGAGCTGACCTGGAGCACCCCCCACGGAGCTGAACCCTGCAGGAGAAGGGAGCATGCAGTGGGACCCGCTGTGTGCTCTTCCTGTGCCTCCCTTGCTGGAAAAGCACCTGCAGGGCTGAGCTGAGCAGGGGGTGGAAGACCAGTCAGCAGGGAGGAGGGCAGCTGGGGCCTCATTGGGTTGGGTGGGGCCTCTTGCTTCCAATGCTCCCCTCCCCAGCTCCCGGTGTCCCTTTGTCCTCTAGGTTTTCCGCAGAGCGGACAAGAATGGTGAGTGTGGCTTTCCCTGGGACTCAGTGGTGAGTGGGAGGGAGGGCATCAGGGAGGCCCCAGGGAGAGTGGGGAGTTGGGGGAGGACAGAGTCTAGAGTGGAGACACATCTTGGGGATGTTTCCTGGAGGAAGTGCTTTTCTAATCTGAGCCTAGTTTGGAAGGATGGAGAGCAGAGGGATTGTGGTTTGGCCAGAGGCTGGAAGTGGGGACTTAATTTCATGCAGTGCCCTGACATGGTGACGGGTACTACCTGTGTATGACCTGTGTTGTCCTCACAACGCCAGCTGAATTGGGATTCTTCACCCCATTTCACAGACAGAGCACTAGAGGCCTAGAGAGGTGAAGCAGTTAATTGGTGGTGATGCATGGTCCTAGGCTCCCTGTGTAAGGGCCTTGGACAGGTGGGATATGGAGGCCCTGTAGGGTACTTTACTCAGAGATTTTTAGAGGACTCATTCTCTTTCCACATGACCCACCATCTGGACCCAGGGAGGGCTTGGAGGACACAACTAAAACCAGCCTATGGGCAAAGATAAAGCTGGGTCCAGTAACCTGAGTCAGCTCCTTCTGCCCAGGGTCTGAGAAACCTCAGTAGAGCCCTTAGGGGACCTACTTGCAAAAGGTAACTACCCCTACATGGCTGGGAGCAACCCACCATGCTGGCCAATGAGGGTCTGAGCTGAAGTGGCTGTTTAGCCTCCCTCTGGGTCCTTCAGACCCCCTGTGTGCCAGCTTCCAGTGTGCACACTCCATGTTCCTTCTCCTTGGGTATTTTCAAGTTGGGGATAACCATTTGAACCAACCCACTGATTAATAAGACACATGCTCTTGGGCTGGAGCAGTGGCTTAGCAGTTGGAACACTTGCCTGGCATCCACAAGGACTCAGGTTCAAATCTTAGCACCACATACATAACTAAGTGCTGGAGAAACAAAGACTAGATGAAAAAATAAAATTGATTCTCTCTTTTTAAAAAAGACACATGCCCTCATTTTTTGTTGTTGTTGTTGTTGTTTTTTGTTTTGTTTTGCTTTGTTTTGTTTGTACCAGGGATTGAACCCAGAGGCACTTAACCACTAAGCCCTTGTTATTTTTTGAGACAGGGTCTCCATAAGTTGCTTAGGGCCTAGCTAAGTTGTTGAGCCTGGCTTTGAATTTGCGTTCCTCCTGCCTCAGCCTCCTGAGCCACTGCAATTACGGGCCCAGCACATGCTCTCACTTGGATGGGACATTCCTTCTGGGGAGCCTCAGGCCTGTCCCCTCTGGGTGGCTTCCCCTCTGCTTTTGCTTAGCAACCTGCCACAGCATTCAGGCCAAATCTCTGGTGTCTGTGCACTCACCTGCTCTTCCTGTGCTCATCCCTGGCCCCCTGTGACAGCATTTCCTCCGGAGCCGGAGCTGGACTGCTACTTCTTAGAGTCCAGCTATTAGGAAGATTTCATTTGCCTCCTGTTGGCCTCTCTGTGAGGGTTCTGGGTCCAGACTGTAGAAGTTACCCTGGAGTGAAGTTGGCCAGCACGTGGGTCAGAGACTCAGCCCCAAGTCCTCCCAAGTGAGGCCATGCCATGCTGTAATTGTGAGGCTGTTCTTTCATTTCTTAATTTGGCTAACATTTTTGACCCCACCCACCCAATACCATGCATGCAAAATGTTCCTTCGGGGACTCCAATCCTTTTCTTCCCAGCAGTCAAGGACTGAGCCCAGAATCCCATGGCAGCTGTCTGGGTGGTTGTGAGATGCTGTGAGATCTTTGAGGGGCCTGGACCTGGAGGCAGAGGTGCAGTTGGGGCTCAGGGATACTGACTCTGCCCCTGCACCCTCTAGATGATGGGAAGCTCTCATTTGAAGAGTTCCAGAACTATTTTGCCGATGGGGTTCTTAGCCCAGAGGAGCTGCGGGAACTGTTCAGCAGCATTGATGGACACCCCACTGAGTGAGTGCAAGGGTGACTAAGCATGGGTGAATGCCAGGCCAGGTTGTCCCAGCCCCACACTGTCTCCTGCTGCCTCCATTCTTTTTGGAGGCCTGAGGGGAAAAAGGGGGTTATGGGAAGAAAGGTGCTAGGGCTTGGTACCAACTTTATCCCCCCAGCTCCAGCCTTGCCCACCACAGTGCTTCCAGCTGGGACCCCAAAATAGCCAGGTCTGAGTCACCACCCATGGCTCAGCCCCTTCATTCCAGCTTCCTGCAGGAACCAGAGGCTGCCTGGGGACAGCTGGGCTCCACCTGCCTCTCCCCAGGGATGCAGGTGCACAAGCACACCCACACCCCAGCCCCCGTGTGCTCCCACAGCTACACATCTTGGCACAAGTGTGCATGCTCCCCATGCCTCTTCGCTTGGGTGTGCACACACCACACATGTGTGCAAACTTCCCTTCCTGGCTCCTCAGTGGAAGTCCAGTCTCTAGGTTGTCATTCAAGGCTCCCAAGACAGGCTGGAGCCTCTGTCTGCAGTGCCCCTCATCCCCCACTCTCCAGATACCCCAGTCAAATTCCTTGCCAGTTGGGACTTGCGGGGGCGGGGACATTCCAGTTTGCTAGGTCCTAAGGATACCTTTTTTCTCTGCAGCAATTTAGAAACAGAGAAACTGTGTGGTGAGTAGGTACATGTGTCCTGGGGACCCTGGGCAGGTGGGTGTGGTGAGGGGCTGTTGCTAGGCTCCTGATGGGGACAGAATGAGTTGGGTTCAGGGTATGAGGCCGTCCAGGTGGCCACATTCCCCTTTGGATGGGTGTGGGGGCCTTGGCGCCTGCGAGCACCTCCTCTCCCTGCAGACTACTTCTCAGAACATCTGGGTGTCTACCGGCCTGTGCTGGCTGCACTGGAGTCGCTGAATCGTGCGGTACTCACTGCCATGGATGCCACCAAGCTGGTGAGTAGAGTGGCTGACGGGGGTCCCCAGATGCTGCAGAGGGTGTCTGTTGTGCTTTGGACTCTCCTGTCATGGCTGAGGGCTGCAGAGCTGTAGATCTGGGTTCAAATTCTGATTCCCCCATTAGCGGCTGTGCCCTTTGCCTCTCTGGGCCTTCGTTTCCTCGTCTGTTCATACTTTTGTTGTGACAATTAAATGAGGATGATGGCAGGGATTTTTGTCTGGTTTTGTTCTTTGTTCCCAGCATCCAGAACAATGCTTTGCACACAGTAGGTGCTTTTGACCTGGAGCTTCTGATGCCTTTTTTGTTATTGGCCAGAGGCAGCTGCTGGGAACTATCAAGCCAGGAGCCAGCAGGCATGGGCTGGAACATGGGGGATGTGCTTACACGTGCCCAAAGGCCCATGTGGAGGGGGCCTTGCCCTAAGGACATGTGAATAGGCAGGTGTGTGCACGCACTGTGTGAACACCTTTAGGCACGAGTGTAAACAGCACTGACAGCCAGGGCTCCAAGTCCTTGGCCACCTCTCCCTTTAAGTGTTCTTCCTTCTCCCCCTGCAGTGCTGGGGGTCAGATTCAGGGCCTGGGGCACACTAGGCAAGCAGCCACACCCCCAGTTCTCATGTTCCTTTTAAGAAATGTCACCGCTCCTGTTTGCCCCAGCTGTCCCTGTGGGGCAGGGGAGGGAGCAGTGGGCAGTTCTGGGATTGGGCCTGATCCTACTATTTTTTTCTTTGTGTACTGAGGATTGAATCCAGGGTTTTGCACATGTTGGGGAAGTTCTGTGCCACTGAATTACAACTCCAGAACTCTGACCCCACTTTTTACAGAAAGGGAAACAGGTCCCAGAATTAAAGAGGTCACTTGAGCACTCAGCTAGGGCCAGGGCTTCTCCTGGTTGCATTCATGTGAGATTTTATAGCCTTGGGCCTGGCCTTGCAGGTGGGTAGCTGGACTGGCGTTCTCTGAACTGGTAGTGGGTTGGAAGATTCAAAGTGTAAGTCAAGATGAGGGCCCAACGGGTCCCATCCACACCCTCCTGACCTAGAAAAGGGGTTGGGGGGTGACCCGTCTCCACAGGACGACCATGCCAGTTCCAAACACTTGACACTCTTTATCTAGTACTCAATGTTGACAGGGTTTCAGCGCAGCCTGGAGCCTGTTGCAGTCTCCTCGGTTGCACCACCACCTCCTGCCAAACATGACTCAGTTGAACACTTCGTGCACCAGCCTGGAGCCACATTCCTGGTACATGGCTCTAGTCATCCAGTCGCACTGGAAGGAGCACAAGGAGGCCACCATGGAGCCTCCAGTCCACGAAGCTGTGGCACGCCCAGGATAGGCCACCAGGTGGGGCTTTAGGGCCGGATAGCCGTGCCGCCGACACTGAGCCTCCAGCTCCAGGTTCAGGCGCTCCGGGAAGCCAGGGAAAAGCGTGGAACCGCCGGCAAGCACCACGGTTTTGGCTAGCCGTTTCCGCAGTGTTGAGGGCATTTTCTGCAGTGCCCGGAAGGCCAGTGTGGCCAGTCCTGGCTCAGGCTGGCCTAACAGACCCGGCTGGAAGATGGGTTCGGGGCAGCAGAAACGCTCGCTGGTGAGGCGCAAATAGCACCCGTTGCCCAGGCTAAAACTGGCCGGATGGTGGCGGGCAGGATTGCGGAGATCACCCTCGAAATCCAGCGACACATAGCAGCAGCGCTTCTTCATCTGTGTGATGGTCTTGCGGGGCAGGGCCTCGAGGTCGGGACACGCTGCCACCAGCAGGTCTCGCAAGTAGCGCGACAGGTTGCTGCCTGCGACATCCAGGCGGTAGGTGGCTTCGTGCCACGAGTGCCCCGCGTAGATGGGCGTAGCGTGGCATACTCCCGCGCCCGCCTCCACGGCCAGCCCGCTGAGCGCGCCGGTGGAGCAGAGCGCCAGCAGCGCGGTGCTGGCCATGTGGCACGCAGGAACTGCCAGGGCCTCGAACAGCAGCTCGGCCACCTTCTCCCGGTCCTCAGGCGGCGCCGACGGCGAGTTGCTCACCAGCACGGGCCACTGCTGGGGCAGCACCCGCAGGCCGCCCACCAGCAGGCGCTCCCAAAGCCCCTCCAGCGCCTCCCAGTCCATGACCACGCCGTGCTTGATGGGGTGCGCCCGCGCCACGCCGCCCGCCAGCTCGCAGCCCTGTGCGTCGGGCAGCACGGGCCGGTCCCAGCTGGGCACCAGACTGGAGCTCTTCAGTACTATGCGCGGCTTCTCCTCGCCCGCGAAGCCCGCCTTCGTGAAGCCCGAGCCCTGGTCCACCACCACCGCGACGTGGCCCACCGAGTGCCGCCGGCGCACCCGGCGGCTCCCGGACACCGACGCCACCTTCCGGGTCCGGCTCCGCCCTTCGGTGAAGGCTCCGCCTCCAGAGGCTCGGCCTCGTCCGGGCCTGGTCCGCCTGAGCCTCTAGGCCCCTCTTTTTGTGCGCAGGATAACTGTCCCTCTCAGTCCCTAACTTCGTCCTCTGGTCGTGAGGCCCGCACCTCTCCGGGCAGAGCGGCGGCTCCTTTTCTGCTCGGGGCTCCTCCCAACACCAGAGGCCCCGCCCTCGGGTCCAATGCTCTCGCTGGCTTCCAGGCTGCTCCAGGAAACTGCTGGAAAAAGCAGAGCTTAGGCAACGAAGAGAACTTGTGACAAGGCTAATATATATATATGATAGGAATGCAGGAATCTGGACTAGCAGTCTCCCGGCACCTGTCACCTGACTTGGCCAGAGAAGGCTGGTTGTGGAGGTAGGGGCCGATGGTCAGGAGAACTTGGATCCAGACTCTTTGTGACCTCAGTCCTCAGCACTGGCTGCGCTTCTACTGCCCCCTCCCCCAACAGAAAGTCTCGCAACGGGTCTCCTCTGCTGGAGCCAAGAGCAGCGAGCGATTTGGGCATTCGTGTTGGGGCCTTAGCTGCCTAACACAACCAGCCTGGTTCTTTTCCCCAAACCAGTGGATTATCTGCTCTCCTCGGGCCAGATGTACGGCCCTTTCACACTCAGTGCTAAAGAGAAGGCTCTTAATCACAGATCTACAGCTATTCTGAGGAGTCCCCTGTGCTCAGCCCCGAGGGCCATGGGGCCACGTAGGGGTGGATCCCACCTGAGTTTGTGACTCAGTTCGGAAGCTCATTGTGCAACCCTGAGAAAGTCCTAATATTACTTTCTCTGTACTACTTCTTCTCCAAAAGGTGGTAACAATCCTCACCAGAGAGGAGCTATTTCTTGTCTCTTCTGAGCCTCATTCTTTTTAGGATCATTTTTGTTTTGTTTTAAAGAGAGAGGGGCAGTAAGAGAGACAGAGAAAGAGAAAAACAACTTTAGTTTTTCACATGGCCTTAGTTGCTCCAACACTCAGTTGTGCATGTGGTGCTGGGGTTTGAACCCGGGTCCTTGTGCTTGCCAGGCAAGCGCCGAAACGGCTGAGCCACCGCTCCAGCCCTTGATCATTTTGGTGTTAAGTAGAAGACTCAGAGATGAACTTAAGCTAAAATAAGGATTTTATTACTGTATATCTTTTATAGATGCCAGGGACAAGGGTGAAACCAGGTTTCGGGAATAGGATCTGACTGCAGAGTTGTGGGGAACCAGGATGTGCAGGATCTGTGCTGTGTGGCTTTAGCTAGTCCATGTTCAGGTAGAAATCATTGTCCCTTACAGCTCCCGAATTATAGTCCCAGAAAAGGGGCCTAGTGGAGGGGACGTCAATTGTGTTGACAGTAACAAAAGTGCATCTTTAGCAGAAGCTGGACCTGTGGCTCTATGAGCTATACTGCCCCCAGGGTAGCACTGTGGCATTCTGAAATTGGTCACCAGTGTGTGGCAAGAAGGAAGGCTGCAGATATGGCAGTGCTGGGCTGACTGTAGGTCCTGGAGGTGGGTTTGAGACCCAAGAGAGTGGGGTGAGAAGCAGCTCAGACTGTACTGGGTCTCCCATGAGCGATGTAGGAAGAGAGCCTCACATGGAGACCACAATTGCAAAAATGACTAGATCACGGATGAGAGGCAACCACTGAGAGGCTCAAGGAGGGGAAGATGGAGGCTGGGGAGATAGGCCTTCACATTTCCAATTATAGGTTTGGGCTTTTCCCCAAACTCAGGGGCGAATCAGTGAAACTTAGCAGCTGGGGAGTGAACTACCCTAGACAGTTTGGAAGAAGCCTTTGGCGAAATGTGAGAAAGGAGAGGTTCGGGTAGCCTGGGAGACAAAGACTGAATTTGACTAAGGTGCCTTGAAGTCTGGAGGTGCTGAGAGCTTGGGAGTCAAGGAGTACAATGCAGGTAGGAGTGATAGGTCAGAGGCCCAGAGACTCCAGCCCTTCCTGGATACTCCCACGGGCAGAATCTGAGTCACACATCTACCTAGGGCAGCCTTACTGTTCTTCCCAGGATAATGCCTATTTGCGTGGGACCTCTTGCTCTACCTAAGAAGGGTTTCTGAATGCTAGGGACTCTTGGAGATGTCAGGCCTTTGCTGGAAGCAGGTCCTTCCTCCTAGCGTGGCCAAGCCTAGGTTTGCAGAAGCCCAGCTCCCTTGGGCCTGCAGATCTGGAGGGGTCTGACGAGAACGGGTTCTGGTTCAGACCCTTGTCGCAAGCGAGAAGACAAAAGACTGCCCCAGCCCCAGGCCATTGGTGGTGTGTGCGTCGGCTAAGAGCATTGTTCATCCCTGCCCCTGAATCCCGGGACAGAACTAGCAGACACCAGAGTTATTCTGCGCTCTTTATTGGGCCGGGTCCCAGGGTGGGGGCCGGACGGGGCGCTCAGGGCCGTGGACGAGGGCAGCGGCGCCGCTTGCGGGGCTGCTCCTCACCGGGGTCGCCCTCACCGTCCGCCTCGCTCTCGCCCACCAGGCGGGCGTAGAGCCGCTGCCAACCCTGCGCAGCCTTGGCCCCGCCTCCTGGCCCGCCCCCCGATCCGGCTCCGCCCCCCGCGCGGCGCCCTTCCTCCTGCAGCCTTGCGTCCAGCAGCAGCAGCAGGACCAGGATTTTCTTCATCTCTCTCGCGCGCGCGCCTTCGTGCGTCTCAGCGCCATCGCCCGCACCTCGCAGCATGGGTGGTGCTGCCGCCGCCGCCGCCGCCGCCACCGCTGCCGCCGCCGCCGAGGCACCGGATGCATTCTCACCCGACCGCCCGGGCCGTGCGCCAGGGCCCGCCGCCGCCTCGGCCAGCTGCTGCCGCTTGTCCAGGGGGAAAAGCAGCACGATCTTGGTCTGGGGGTGGGTGGGGCGTGAGGTGAAGATCGCTCCTGGGGAGGGAACTCACCACCCTCCTGAAGCCCGTATCCTCCCGGGGCCTGTCTCCCAGGACTCTGGCCTTCTGTTTAGGGACTCTTGTCATCCCGCCACGCGTGGGAGTGCGGGGACCCCAAATGTTCCATCAGGCCCTAGGAGAGAGCACCTGTCCCTAGTAGAGGTCAGGGACCCTCCCCACCCTGATGGCTTGCAGGGACCCCGCATCCCTTCTGGAAGCCCTTACCATCCCCAGGCCGACCTACTGTCCATGGGTCCCTGCCTACCCTCCCAGCTTTGATGCTTGGGGCTCTCACCCACCTCAGCCTGTTCAAGGGCCTCTCCCTAGGTGAAGAGGGGGAAAGTGGTGTTTTGAGGCTGCAGTCTCAAGAGAGGGCGTAAGGGAATTCCTGTGACATATCCCCAGTGGTACCAACTAGAGCTGCTTCCACAAGCCTGCCCTCCAGGGCCATTTGTCCAGTGTTGAGAAAACCCCCTCTGCCCACCTCCTGGGCTCCCAGGTCTTCTGTACTTTCTATTATTTGGAATCCCTGCCCTCCCTTCCGGGCACCTGTGAACTTCTGAAACCCTTGTCCTCTGGAGGGATGCTCTAATCCTTCTTATGTCCTAGGGACTTCTGCCACAGACCCAGGCTCCAAGCATCTTCTCCTGTCCAGGGTTTTCTATCATCCATCCTCATCCTTATTTGTTCCCTGGCCTCCCTAAACTTACACTTGGCTTCTTTCGCTGGAGGTGGCTGGAGAACTGTTTCCTCCGACCCTTGTCCATGTCCGGTGGCCTCTCCTTGTGGGCCTGCTTGGGTGCTTTGGTCCTCTTGTGGGAACTGTTGTTTCCCATGGTAAGGCTGGTTACCACTGGGGGCCACCGCCCATGCTGCCTCTGTCCTACCCTCTGACCTGGGGCCCTGCAGGGGGGCAGAGTGTAGGGGGAAAGCTACATTGTGACATCACAGGACCACCTCACTAGCTCCAGACTCCAAGCTCCTGCTCCCAGAACCTCCAGGTGAATCTGGACTCCATCGACACTGTCTGATCTCTGTCCTTGATTGCCCACTGTAAAACTGGGCAAATGATCATAAATGAAGCAATGTTTATAAGGAGTTTAGTGATGCGTGAAAAGGAATTTCTGTGGATTGGCTTTGAATTCTGGCCCTGCCACTAATTAGCTGTGTGACACTGACTGAGGAAATCAATCTCTCTAAACCTCAGTTTTCTCATCTACAAAATGGGGTCAGTTATGAGTTCTGTAAATTGTTTTGAGGGTTAAATGAAGTTCTGGGGATAGTGCCTGGCACAGAGTAAGTGCTTGTGCTAAGTTCTTTGGTTGCAAGCAACAGAAACTACTAGCCTGAGAATAGCAGGACCATCCTATACTCCATCCCTCTCGCTCCTTGTAAGCCTGGCCCAGCAAGTCCCATCTCATGGGCAAGAGATGAAGCCCTGCTGGATGGTGCCTCTACAGGGATAGACAGCAAGGACAGGCATCTGGCCCGTGGCTCCCAGCCTGGGGTTGTGTGTGTATGATGGGGCTGAGGAATTCTTAGGACATCCGTGACTGTTGGGTATACAAGTGGGCAGATTCCTTAGTAGAATGTTTGAGAATAAAAATGACAGTTCTGGTAGGGACTTGTGTGCCAGGTATTAGGCCAAGGGAGGCTAACTGAGGGAGCCTCTCAGTAGCTCAGTGTGATGAGTATTCTCATTCCTGTTTTATAGATGAGGAAACTAAGGCCCAAGAAAGTGAAGGTAACTGGGAAGTCTCTGAGAATCCCAAGGTGGACAGCACAGGGCCGGGCATGTGGTCAGCCTGGGAGGAGGTGCTGGCGCGCACGTGCGTGTGTGCGCGCGTGTGTGTGCGTGCGTGTGTATGCGTGTGTGTATGTGTGTGTATGTGTGTGTGTGTGTGTGTGTGTGTGCAGTGAGCTGGTTATCTTGTATCAACTCCAAGAAAGCATGCAGTACGCTTTGGTTGCATGGTTGAATGCGTGAACCCGCGCATGTGTGCACACGTGTGTAGATCGAGAGTTTGGGGCCAGGTGGTTTGGTATCTGGCCACATCACATCATTTTGTACCACGTGCAAAAATTAGCCCTTGGTTGCCCTGTGACGACCACCACTAGCCCCACCCTGCCTAGTTATGCCTGGGGCTTCACTAGCTAGGTGCGAAAGATGGTGTTCCCAAAAGAACCAAAAGGGCCCAGCATGCCAGCTGGCAGATGCTTTCTATGGGTTAGCCTCACAGGTCCCAGCAAGAGAGGCCAGGGCTAGTCCAGGAGTGATCCAGGCCCTCCTTGCCTTGAATCTCTGTGCCCTCCTGCTTGTACCAGGTCTGCACGCTCCACTCTACACTTCCGCTGTTGCTCTGATGGGCATGAGGCAGCCAAACAGGGAGTCGTCCCCGCCCCTGGGAATATCTGCTCAGGCTGGCTGAACTTCCCCTCTGCCCCCAGGAGTACGAGCAGGCCTCCAAGGTGGACCAGTTTGTAACACGTTTCCTGCTGCGGGAGACAGTGAGCCAGCTACAAGCCCTGCAGAGCTCGCTGGAGGGGGCGTCAGAGACCCTGGAGGTCCAGGCCCGTGGTCTGTGGTATGTGAGGGCCCTACCAGCCTGCAGATCCAGGGTATGAGTACCCTTGGTCCCTGCATTCCAGATCCCCTGCATCCTGGAACCCAATTTCTTGGGCAGGAGGCTATGAGAAGGGGTAGCTGGCTTTGAGGAGGCCAGACTGCCTCAGTACTGATCCCGTCCTAGGACCCCAGTCCTTGGCCCTGAGGATCTGGGGCCAGTGGGCTGACCCTCCGCTTCCCCTAGGTCAAATGAACAGAATGTGGAAGTGCAGAGCAGGCCCCGTGGCAGCCGGCGGGCAGGACGCAGGGCCCTGAGGAGTGTCAGCCGGTCACCGACCTGGTCTCTTGGCTCCTCTGACATAGGTGTGCCTGTGGCAGGGTGGGAGGCCTGGCTGCATAGGGTTCAGGGCATTTGTGGCACCCTTGTGTCCCTAGTGCCTGCTCCTCCACTGTTCCCTCGTTCATCCTGAGGGTCCTCCCAGCCTCTGGGACCCACAGCTGATCCTGTGCTGGCCTCCCCCTAGGACGGAGCTCAGAGGCTGAGATGCAGTGGCGGCTCCAGGTTAACCGCCTGCAGGAGCTCATAGACCAGCTTGAGTGCAAGGTGAGTGGCCATGTGGTCAGCGCCCTCAGGGAGGACACATGCTGGGGGCTCAGCCCACACTGTGTGTCCCTCACAGGCCCCTCGGTTGGAACCCCTGCATGAAGAGGACCTTGCTAAGGATCCTGACTCGGTGAGCCTGGGAAGGAGCAGGCTGCTGGAAGTGGGGGGGGCTGGGTGCTCTTGAAGTGAGGGCTTTACAGGGCCAGTTATCTACCTGCCCTCTGCAGTGCACATGTGCCCCTTCCCCAGGCCTGGCTGGCAGGTGCTAAGTTCTGGTCCTTGCTGTTTAACTCTGAGAAACCATTGCCTTTCCAACTGGACGCAGTAGCGCATGCCTATAATCCCAGTGACTCAGGAGGCTGAAGCGGGAAGATCATGAGTTTGAAGCCAGCCTCAGCAACTTAGCAACACCCTGTCTTAAGAAAGAAAGAAAAAAGAAAGGGCTGGTTGGAGTGCCCCTGGGTGAAATCCCCAGTGCTGCCAAAAAGAAAAAAGGGAGGGGGCAAGAATGGTGGCTCAGCAGTTATGGCGCTTGCCTGGCACACACGAGGACCTGAGTTCGAGCCCCAGCACCACGTATACAATTAAGTGTTGGAGTAATGAAAGCCACATGAAAAACTAAATACAATTGTTTCTCTCTCTCTCTCTCTCTCTCTCTGTCCCTTTCTCTCTTAAAAAAAAAAAAAGAAAGAGAAAAAGAAAAGAAACCACTGCCCCCCAGCATCTCAGCTTCCTTACCTATATTTTGTTTTGCTGCTGTTGTTTTGGTGCTGGGGATTGAATCCAGAGGCTCTCAACCACTGAGCCACATTCTCAGTCCTTTTTATATTTTATTTTGAGACAGGGCTCGCTAAGTTAATGAGGCTGGTTTCAAACTTGCTATCCTCCTGCCTCCGCCTACCTAGTCACATGGATCACAGGTGTGCGCCACCACACCTGGCTCCCTTATCTATATTTCTGAAAGTCAGGTCTGGGGCAGTGGATGGAGACTGGAGGGAGCAGTAGGCAGTGGTAGCATACTGCAGAGCAGGGGGACAATGGTTGGATTAAGGCTGTGATCTTGGAGAACAGAGTCAGAGATGCTGGGGGGCTTACTGGCAGCAAGGGCCCAACCCTAGGGTGAGCAAGGTGGGATGGGCGCAGGCCAGGACGGGCAGACTCCTCGCTCCGTGCCTGCCCTACCTCAGCTGACTGGCTGCCTCTCTCACCAGCACATCCTCGTGGCCCAGCGGCAGGTGCAGGTGGCAGAGGAAGCCCTGCAGGACTTTCACCGGGCCCTGTGCTGCTATGTGGACTTCACCAGAGCCCAGAGCAATTGCCTACAGTGAGTTCCAGCCAGCTGGTGGGACAGCTGTGGGGGGGTGAGCAGAGAGGGACTCTGGACTGGGCCTATTGGGTAGGTTCCCATGAGACTTGGTGTGGCGGCCCTGGCCTGGCCTGGCCATCTCTTTGGCCCCACAGTGTCTCCGCTCAGAAGATGCTGGGCAGCGCCTCCTTCAGCCTGCATGAGTTCTGGCGAGATGAAGCCTCCTGGAGAAGGTATGAGTGGTGGTCTCCTGGCTGGCCCTGACTTGGCCCTGAGTGCTCAGGCTGTGTTCAAGTCCTGCCCTCCCAGTCACTGGCTGTGTGAGCTCAACTATCCCCTAAGCCACCTGAGTGGCTCTTTTCCAAAATGAGGGCAATGGCAGTCCAGCCTCCCAGGGGTTAATATGACATGTGAGGATGTGAAAACAGGGATGAGGCTACAGGCCGGATGGAGAGCGCTTCCCTAGCATGCGCCAGGCTGGGGTCCCATCCCGCACACCACAGAAACAAGCAAACACCTGAATGCAGTGCCAGGTACACAGTAGGTACTCCATGGGCCAGCACTGTTGCTGCCACGAGCCACCCCTACACTGGGTGCACCGTGAAACTTCATTCCACCCTCATGGCATTCTAGTGAAGCAAACACTGGGTCCTCATGCTGTGGAGAAAATGAGCCCAGCCATTAGGAAGGTCTGGGTCTGAATCCAGGCAGCAGAACAGGGTGGGGATGGGGAGAACCAAGAGCAGCTGACCCTGATCCTGGAGCAGATGGCTTCAGCCTTGGCCCCTTCCACGGCTGTCCCCAGCCACCAGCAGTCACCCTGCAGCAAGACCTTCCAGCGCATCCTCATTGACCACCTGCGGGCTCCTGACACCCTCACCACCGTGTTCTTCCCAGGTGTGCCACAGCTCCCACCCCTCCAACAGCCCGGGAATCTGGAAGGGCCAGGGGGCCCCTGATGGCTCCTGACCCCCAATCTCTGACCCACAGCCTCCTGGTGGATTATGAATAATAACTGAGCCTGACCTGCTTAAGCCAAGGACCCTGAGGCCCTGCCTGTCTCCTTCTAGAGCCTTCTGCACTGGTCAACTGGACACCAAGACCAAGGACCCTGCCATCTCCTAGACCTGAAGCCTGGCCTGCTGCGGAGGCTCAGCCTAGGGATCAGGGACTGGGCTGCTCGATTTCTATTTATTTATCTTTGTATTTTACTGTTTGTAGCTTCGGCCTACAAGGCACCAGGCTTCCACCTGGCTCAGGAGGCCTGGATTCTGGTCCCCTCTGCCCCTGCATTGCTGTGTGACCCAGACAAGTCCCTTCCCTTTCTGGCTGCCTAGTGGTATCCTGCTTTCTTCCTGCTGTCTTGGGGCCAGGCTTCTGCTCTTCCCCAACCAGCAGCAGAACCAGGGCTGATGCTCAGGGACCCTCAACCCCTCAAACCTCAACCCCTGAGGTTGGGCCAGATCAGTCTGCAGTGTGGGGTAAGGACTTGGGTGTCCCCATCACCCTCCTGACCAGCCCCAGACTTCCAGCACCTGAGGCTGCACCATGGACCTCTAGAGGATCCTGGGCTGGTTTGCATGTCATTTGCAATCCATTTGCATGCTTACACCCCACCCATTCTCAGGGCACTATGGGAAGCCCCAAGGTGACCTTGCCAAGTAGCAATAATTTGGGCCTAGAGTCACCTGCTGCCCCGAGAGACCTCTGAACCCCAGCCCAGGACCCAAGCACAGAGGCAATAAAGACAGTGGTTACATCTTGCATTGCCTCCTCTCTCCCGCTTAGCAAAGCCAGGCTGTGGGAATCTGTGTCACCCTGACCAGAAACTCAGGGCAGGAAATCTGTCTTTAAAATCAGCCCATCCCAGGCTGGGGATGTAGCTCAGTGGTAAAGTGCTTACCTGGCATGCATGAATTCCTGGATTTGATTCCCAGCACTGAAAAAAAAATGTATAAAATTAGCCCATTCCTGTATCAGGGTTTAGTGATGCATACCTGTAACAACAGGTACTCAGGAGGCTGAGGCGGGAGGGCAATTTCGAGGCTACCATGGGCAGAAATTAGTGAGACCCTATCTCAAAGTTAAATTAAAGAAGCACTGGGGATATAGCCCAGAGGTAGAACCACCCCTGGGTTCTGTCCCCAGTACTGAAGAAAACCAGAATGCCTTCAGCTGCTTCCGGTTGGGAGCTGCCACACCTGAAGAGCGGAAGCTGCACCAGAGCTCATGCCGTTTCCTCAGTTTAGGCCTCTGCACCCCGCAGACCCTGGCTCTAGGGTCCTACCTGGGAAAGAGGGGTGACATGTCCAAAATATGTATTTTTTTCTTTTAAGAGAGAGCAAGAGGGGCTGGAATGGTGGCTCAGCGGTTTAGGCACTTGCCTGGCAAGCACGAGGACCCGGGTTCAAACCCCAGCACCACGTACACAACTGAGTGTTGGAGCAATGAAGATCATGTGAAAAACTCAATAAAGCTGTTTCTCTCTTTCTCTGTCTCTCTCACTGTCCCTCTCTCTTAAAAAAAAAAAAGAGCAAGAGGGCTGGAGCAGTGGCTCAGGAGTTGGAGTGCTTGCCTGGCATGCAAAGGGACCTGGGTTCAAATCCCAGGTTTGAACATAACAGTGTTGGAGAAACAAAGGCCAGATGAAAAAATAAAGTTGATTCTCTCCCTCAAAAAAAATTTTTTTTAAATTTAATTTTTCTTTTTTAGAGAGGGACAGTGAGAGAGAGAGAGAGAGAGAGAGAGAGAACCAATTTTATTTAGTTTTTCACATGGCTTTTGTTGCTCCAACACTTCATTGTGTACGTGGTACAGGGGTTCGAACATGGGTCCTTGCACATGCCAGGCAAGTGCTTTAACTGCTGAGCCACCACTCCAGACCCTCAAATTTATTTTTTCAACTGGTCTTTGTTTCTCCAACACTTAGTTGTGTATGTGGTGTGGGGTTCAAACCTAGGTCTTCACTCATGCCAGGCAAGTGCTCCAACTGCTGAGCCACCGCTCTAGCTGGACCAGTCCAAAATCTGGTGGGAGTTGTTACTTCACCCCATATACAAAGCCTTCTCAGGGGCCCAGAGAGCTTGACTGGATTCTTGTGGGAAGATTTGACCCCAAACAGAGGTCCCCAGAGAGGATCTCTTCTGCCACCACCACTGCCATCGAACACAGAGCAGATTCAGGAGGATAATGGCCCAGACACAGGAGGACCAGCCATGGAGGGACCCTTTTGGGGGTGAATTACAGGGTCACCTATAAAGCAAGGGGTATGTGACACAGAATGGCATCTAAGAGTTTTCCAAACGGACAAAATGGCTCACTCCAGCTCTGAGCAGGAGGAGAGTTGGCCCCGTTAAGCAGAGGAAGCCCACCCAGGGGGACATAATCCTGCCCTCTGCCCTATATTGTAATTCCACAAAGAACAGTAGCAACAACAAACCCTCTATACTAAAAAGCTTGCCACGGACAACTGGAAACGAAAATGCCGAAGCCTTCCAGGGGCTCCTCTGGAGCAGTGCCTCCTTAATTTGGCATCCCAAGCACCTCACTATTGTTTTGAGTTTATAATTTTTTTTATAAGACATTGGGATCCTCCTTCCCTCACTGAAGGCTTGGAGCTGCTGGGGAGGACAATACAGGGTTAGGGAAGGTGTCTTGGAGATGACCATTTGGTTTGAGCCATGAAAGTTCTCAACAGAGTGGTGGGGCGGTGTGAGCAGGGCAGACCAGGCCCCTGGGAGCTGTAATGCTGTCTTGCAGTTAATGGGAATCAGGCAAGAGGTGCCAAACAGGGTGGCTAGAGGGTGGCAAGAGGGCGGGGGCGGTGGACACAGGAGGCCAGAGTCATAGCCAGAGGAAAACTCACTTTTGAGCCAGGGCCAGGGCAGTGGGGACACAGAATGGGTCTTTTTTTTTTTTTTTTTGTAAGAAATAGAGTCAATTTCAATTTTTATTTTTCCGTCTGGCCTTTATTTCTCCAATAGCTGTGTGTGTGGTGCTGGGGTTTGAATGTGGGTCCTTTGTGCATGCCAGGCAAGTGCTCTACCGCTAAGCCACTCAGCGTGGGTCTTAATGATGCCCACCATCTCCATCTCGCCACCCCCACTTTAACACACACACTGAAGCAGCAGCTTCATTAGGCTTCTGGCTCCACTTTGAGCCATTTCCTTTAAAGCACAACTGAAGGACCTCTCAGAATGTTGTCGTGGTGACCATATTCCCCTGGACAAGACCCTTCAATGGCCCTACTTTCTTCAGCATGAAGTTCAAGTTTGGTTTCTTGTCCTGGTATTCGAGTCCTGATCAATGAACCCTTGCTTTCAATGTCTGCAGCCTCCACTCCCTAAATCAGACTGAATTGGGCCATCTGCAACCTTGGTTGCCCCCTCCTTAGCCACTCTCTCACCGTGTCCATTACAGAAACACCACCTCAGCCTTTCAGGAGCAGGTCACAGCCATGAGTTCCAGGTGCCTTTCTCAATCCATGCTCTTGGTGAGAGGTCCTGCTCTTGGTGGCTCCTCAGCACCACAGCTGCTGGGGACCTGCTTTGTAGAAGGTGCAGGGGATGTGATGAGAGGTCCTACACTGGTGTCAACTCCCAGGTAAGGGGAAGGTGGAGTCCTGCAGACTGGGGCACTCCAGCGCCCTGGCCAGCCACCTAGTCCCTGCACCTGCCTCTTCACTCGCCTACACATATTCGAACCTGTCTTGGAGATGGGCTCAGTGCCAGGCCAGGGGAGAGAGTGACAGCATGGATCTAGATGGGACTATTGCCCTACAGCTCGCGAGGGGTGGGCTGGGAGTAACTGACACACCAAGTCCCCTGATGCAGCCTTTGATGGAGTGAAATGAAGGAGTGAGAAGAACGTAGGTCTCCAAGAAGTCATTCTCAAAACATTACTCGAGTAAGGCACGCAGGCCCCACGCAGGGTGCTGGGGACAAAAATGAACCTTCAAGGAATCACACTGGAAGAGAAACAAGCTATGAGGGGACCATGTTTCCAGCGGTTTCCGGGTGCAAGCTCTGTGCTAGAGGCGATACCCATGTGATCACATTTCACGCTCACACCTCCCAGTGGCAGAGGCATTGCTGGTGTCCCTGAGCTGCAGAAGAGCAGAAGCTCAGAGAGGAAGTGCCTTGCTCTGGTCACATAGCAGGGATCCTCTCCCTGACACCAACAGCCACTTGCCATCCGGTGTGAAGAGAGCTGGGAGACAGGGCATCCTCTGGCAGCAGAAGTCAGCTCCTGCTGACAGGCAGGGGCAACTGTGTCAACAGGAGTGTCTGGACCCTGGGACCTGTGGGCAAGGAAAGAGCTTGGCAGCAGGTAGCCAGCAGGCCGGGCCTCAGAATCCTGAATCCTGGTAGTTTCTGGAACTCCCTAGGAGGTACCTAGACATCTTCAGCTGAACTCAGGGCAGAAAGGCAGCCTCATAAAAGGCTGGAGCAGAAAAAAATCAAGGTCAAAGTGGATTGTTTTAGTCAGCTTTATTGTTACTGTGACTAAAAGACGCAACAAGAAGGAGGAAAAGTTGATTTTGGGGCTCACAGTTTCAGAGGTTCATAGAAGGCCAGCTCCATTCCTCCGGGCAGGAGGTGAGGCTGAACATCATGGCAGAAGAGCATGGCAGAGGGAAGCGGTTCAGGCGTGGCTCCAGGGAGACACACTCCCCCAAGCCGCCTTCCCCAGCCACACCTCACCCGCTGCCTTCCATTGCCAGTTAGTCCCTGTCAGGGGATCAGCTCTCTGATTGGTTAAGGCTCTCAGTCCAATCACTGCACCTCAGCCTTACTGCATTGTGTCTCACACGCTCTTGGGGGACACCTTTCATCTAAGCCATAGCGGGTGCTGAGTAAACTTATAGTGTCTGATATAAGTGCTTTACACATATTTGACAATAAGACTATATAGAACAAAAAAGGGAGAGGGAGGGGCTGGAGCAGTGGCTCAGCAGTTATGGGACTTGCTTGGCATGTGTGAGGATGTGGGTTCGAACCCCAGTATCAAGTATGCACCGAAGCGTTACAGCAACAACAAAAAACAGATGAAAAAACTAAATAAAATTGAATCTCTCTCTGTCCCTCTCTCTTCAAAAAAAAAAAAAAAAAAAAGAAAGAAAGAAAAAAAAAAGGCAGGGGTGAGAAAAAGACAAGAGCACAGAGAAAGGCCAAAGTAATCAGTGCCACCCAGCAGCCACCCGCCAGTGCATGCAGGCTGCAGAGGCCGGAGGCCCAGCTCTGTCCACAAGAGGGCGCCCAGCACCAGGCAAGGAAGCCAAGCCAGGCAAGGAGGTGACTGGCTGATGGTGCACCAACCTTCTTGGGTGGGAGGCGGATGGGAGGCTGAGGACAGATACACCTAATTCACCCTCACGTCAAACCAGCAGCCATAAACAAGCACAGATGGGCAAGGTGAGTTGAGATCACTGTGTTTACTCATCTGGAGATGATTATCAATTATTTCCCTTAATACCAAGAAACCCATCATTCATAGTACAATATGCAAGAGTTCTCCTCTCTCGACTTTTTTTCAGAAGGATAACTTTTTCCATTTTCCCTCTTTGTCTTGCTGTGATAAGGAGTCGTATGGTAATGGGTCAGCTGTTTTCAGATTCGTCTCATCTGCTGTTTAATAATGCACCATTTCAATGATTGTTATTTCCGCTACTGTATTTTCAAATCTGCTTAATCACCTGGTTCATATTCTCTTATTTCTTGTATTTTTAGCACCTCCTTTAGAGGTTTCATATCGTTACTTTACATTCTCCTCCGTGGTCCGGATCGCTGGTTCATTCCTGCTGCTCCTGTGGCTCACTTCCTTAGATGCTTAGTGATTCTTCTGGACCGTCTGCAACATGGTTGACATGTATTATATGGGACTCCTCAATATTTGCATTTTCCTGTCACACACCAGGGGACAGGAATCATCTGAATTTCTTAGTCCCAGAGTTGTGTGACCCCTGGCCCACGAGACAGCAGACCTAAGATTACCATCTCTGGTGAAGTTCTTTTATTTTCTCTCAAGAATGGATGAAGGGGTTGGGGATTTAGCTCAGTGGCACAGTGAGTGCCTAGCATGCGCAAGGCCCTGAGTTCAGTCCTCAGCCTTAAAAAAAAAAAAAAGAAGAGTGGATGGAGATGTCTCCAGGTCAGTTCCCACGTAGTCCGGCAGACTCGGAGGCCTTTTCACAGGGTCGGAGTCGGAGCCCTAGTGATCTGGCTTCCAGGATTGGGAGCAAGGGCTCAGGGCCCAGTCACATTCTCCTTGGTTCCAGGCAGCTCATCTCTCCAACTATTGCATTCGTGGACTTTTTTTCTCCCAGATGGCACAGGTTTCCATTTTTGTATTTAGCCACTTCTGGAGTAAGCTCATTCCTAATTTTTTTTCTGACCCTTGGGGATTTCCTGTATTTTCTCACCAGTTATCTTAGCAATGCAGCTCAAAAGTACATCCATTAGTATTTCTCCACATTCAGGTGTTTTGTGGCAATGAAAACAATGAGAAAATTTTGTCAACTGTGTCCATGGTAAACTCACTTTACACTAACATAAAGCTCTTGTGATAAGACGGTGGTCCCCAGACAGGCCCTGTCATCGTTCCAGGGGGCAGACTGTAGCCCACTGAGCATGGCTTGCAGTTGTATACCTGCATCAGAGATCGGTCAGCCAGCCTCCACCTTGCTTCTGGGGCACAAGGCTACAGCCCCTCTTCCTACCCCAGATCAGTAACCAATCTCTTATTTTTGCACTCAAGGTCATGGAAAATACTAGCCATGGGCCACTGGAAGCACTGCAAGTTGGTGCATTTCCAGGGAAAGTAATTTAAACATGCTTCAAGAATACAAGAGCTGGGTGCGGTGGTGCATGCCTATAAACCCAGTGGCTTGAGAGGCTGAGGCAGGAGGACCACAAGTCCAAAGCCAGTCTCAGCAATGGAGGGAGACCCTGTCATAAAAATATAAAACAAAATAAAGCAGCTGGGGATGGAGCCCAGTGGTGAAGTATCCTGGGTTCAATCCCCAGTGTGGGGGAAAAAAATTATGGCCTCAAATTATACAACCATTAAGCAAATAAATGTGAAGGGAATAGTAAGATTACTTATGGTTAACATTAGTGCAAAAAGGACATACGTGAATATTCATAAGTCCAAGTACATTAACACCAATTTTAAAATTTCATAAAACTAGTAAAAGGGCTGGAGTGGCCAGATTCACACCCCAGCACCACATACACAACCAAGTGTCAGAGCCAACTAAAACCAGATGAAAAACTAATGTTTATTGTCTTTTTCTGTCGCTTTCTCTTAAAACAACAACAAAACAAACTAGTAAGAGCCAGGCTTAGTGGTGCATACCTGTAATCCCAGAGAATGGGGAGCCTGAGACAGAAGGATCACAAGTTTGAGGCCAGTCTCAACAAGTTGGAGACCCTGTCTCAAAATAAAAAGTAAAAAAAAAGACTGAGGATGTAGTTCAGTGGTACAGCACCCTGGGTTCAATCTCCAGTACCAAAAACAAGTAAAAAAGCAAAACAAAACAAAAAACCCAAAAAATCTAGCAAGTTATGAGGAAAAAAACCACAATTCCGCTACCTTATTTTTCAAACACTCTGTGGCTATTTTCGTTACTAAAAGATCTCTTAATGGTAAAGACAAGTGACAGCAAGGAACCAGGAGTGTCTGAGCACTACTGGCAGCACTTGGCTGCCTGCCTCTGGGCAAGTGTAGCCAGCCTGCTTGCCAGGGCTTACCTGGGCTCATCTGGGACAGACAAGGTGACTGTAGCTGGCTTCCCGAAGGAACCTAGCTGCAGGCCCTGCAGGGCTCCACTGCTGGAACCATCTCCTTAGCAGCTCCCCCTGAATGCTCTTTAGGCCACCTCTCCCTCTTCCCCCCAAATTTGGGAACTAGTGGCAAGGGACAGAAACCTGGCATCAGGCCACTCACAGTGTACCACCTTCCCTCCCAGGCGCAGTCCAGTTTGAGTCAGAAAAGGAATATAGCCTTTTTATTGACTACTTTAAGTAGAACAAACTAAATACATATTTAACAGTTTTGGTTCATTTATACAGTACATTAAATAAGTTATGCCGAGTAAGTAACAAAAGTTCCTATCAGAGTAAAATGACAAAGCACAAAAAAACCAGACTAACGCATTCTGTGGGTGGCTTCACAATCATTGCCCCCCTTTGAAAGCCATGCTTGGAGGCTTGGTTTTCTATTCATTTACATTACCAGCTTTCTTTTATGGACGGCGCCTTTGTAGCCCTTATCAGGAACTTGGAAAGCCATGTAAGTGGACCGAAGGCCTCCCAGCCAAACAGCCCTTTCAACCATTCACCGAATGCTCATTGCTGCTTCTCTCTGCTGACTCCAAAAGAGGGACGGCGCTGTCCCTGACAGACACCAGCTGCACATGCCCTATTTGGTTTAAGCATCAATAAGTTGGGCAGTTGGAGGCCTGACGAGATGGGGTATGCATGGGAAACACTATTTCTGGGGCTTGGCAGAGACCTGCCCTCAGGCCTCCCATCCTGGCTCATGATGGGAAAGGTCACCTGCTCCATCATCTTTGGAAATGAGCGTGTCAATGCACCGGGGCAAAGAGGCAGGTAGTCAGCATTTTGGTTTCACAAGAACTATACTTGAGTAGGAAGGGCCCTGCTGAGCAGCTGGCCTCCTTTCCCAGCTGGGCCCAGGCAGGGATATTCCTCTGACAGCTGGCCATCTGGCCTGTGCTGGAACAGTCCAGTTCCTTCTGGCTTTTCTCACATTTGGTTCAAACATGCTGCCACCTAGTTCTCTGCAAATAGTAAAAACCATCTGAAAAATTGGCTTGGAACCCAGAGTCTTAGAACCTCTTGGTTCTAGTCCAGTCCTGAAGAAAGCCTCCAAGATGTGTTGCACATTCAGTCCACATCCCGCTAGTTTCCAGGGCAAACGGCCTTCTGGTTGTTCTTTATGCTTTCTCTCTGGACAACTCACTACCATAAATTCCAATTGTATTGTTGAACCTTCAAACATACTTGCTATCTTCCAAAACAACCAGCAAAATGTCTCCACCCTTTGAGTGTACGGTTGGGGATCACTTCATCTTTGGGACAGGGCTATACAAAAAAGCAACATGTGATGTTTCTGACTGGAAGGTAAAGATGCACCAGCTGACACCAAGAAGTGATGAGTTCCAGGGGAACTGACTGGCAGATGGGCAAAGGACTCCACACCACACAGGGCAGCAGCCAATGCCAGGGGTAGACATGAGAGGCAGATGTGTCGTTTCCAGATGTACTTCCATTAGCAGACATGAATCAGAAAGCAGTACCTTAGGAATGATCCACCCAACCTGTGCCCTGTCAGCCTGAGCAGATCTGCAGCAGTTTCAGCCCTGGAGCTGCAGGGACTCTCTAAGGTGGAGTCCCCCACCTCATGGGGTGATCTGCCTATTCCTGAGCAGTTGGGCTTGAACACAGCATGGAGTCAGCCATGGTAGAGTCCAAGATAGAAACACCTTGCCCTCCACTGTCCCTTGGGACACTTAAAATGTCGGCTCCTACTTTGGCCACCTTTGGTGTTCCTGCAATCATTTTTCATTTGGCAAAGGACCAAGCTTCCACCACTCATCGGTGTCTCTCAGTGAGTGATGCTGAGCACAGGGCTTATCCTCCAGACATGTCTTTGCTGCTGGTTTCTATAACATGAAAGAGCCCACGAGTGGCCTGCCATCACTCCAGCCTCTCCTGGCCATTTTTGTTCTTTAAGTATGAATGGTAGAGGGCACACCTCTGAGCAGCCTATTTATATTGATGCTTCTTTGAAATCCCGGTGGAGATGAGAGTGGGGAGCCTTTACACTTACCACCCCAACCTGGAACCCGGGTTAGTGTCATCGGAAACTGGAAACCAAGTGGGGGAGCTACCTGGACTCACTCCTGCCCCTTCAGCCACCTACCTCATTTCCAAGTGCTGCTCCTCCCTCAGCTAGGGAGTTGGATTGCAGAAAGGGGCTGGAGAACAGGATTCCTGAAGATTGAATTAAGTCCTACACGGATGCCCAAGTGACTTACGTGTGACACTGACTAGAATTAACACAGGGAAAGGTCTAAAGAACTGGGTGTGAATGCTGCCCAGGTCTGCAGATGGGTTGCTGGTCTCACATGAGCACAGCAATTTAGAACAGCATCACAAAGAGCTGGAAACAAACTTCACTGGAACCAGAGTTCACAGAAGTGCGCCAGACCCGCTACCTTAAACTTCAGCTTCAGAAACTGACCTCAAGCCCTGGTTTTATTTTGTTGGCTTTGGCGCTTTATTCCAGCCAATAAAAAAGCCTGAGCTACCCTGGCTAGTCTTGTTCCCGAAGAAGATTTTAAAAAGCTGCTTGGGGGTTCGTCCACCTTACGGATGAAGAATAACCTGAGGACAGACCCAATGTATAATGTGAGACCACCCTCTTTCTACAACTGAGTTAGAGGCTCTGGGCTTCTTAGGAGATACCCCACTTTTTATGGAAATGTGGGTGAGTGCTGTCTGGAGACTCCATGCCTGGGAAAGCCAGGCTGCCCCAGCTACCAGTGCTCCAGAAGGCAGAGGTGGTAGGGAGACGCGGCTGCACACGTTGACTGGAAGACAGTGGGTCTTAGGTGTTCCACAGTAAACATAATTCTCTGTTCTTTTTAGCAGTCTACCTTGCTTTACTTAATGGAAATCTAGGTATTTTAAAGGTGCCTTGTATTGAGTCTTTGTAAGACTAGAAATCCTTGGTCAAGGTGAATCAGGTAAGTTCTAAAGGAAGACATACCTATATGCAAGGATACACCTGGGTCCTTGCCCCTCCTTCCCTTCAGTCTGTCAGTGAGAAGATAGTGATCTAACCCTGGCTCTCAACCCAGCAGGAGCAGGCCCAAATGATTCCACCTGGCAAGACTCAGAGGCGCTGAATAGGGAGGAAAAACTGGTCAGGCTTCCCTAAGTAATTCCCACACTTCACAAAACCTTGCTGAGATCATCAGAGGGAAGGTACTGAACAGATGAGAGAAGGCAAACTGAGACTACATCTAATAATGAATCAATATAGTAGGTCTGAAGAATTCCCTCAGGTCCAAGAGACCAGGCCTTGATAGGTGGAGCAAATCCTGCAAACACCACTGCACATCCAGTGGGACAACTGTGATCTTAAGGTGCCAAACAGAGCTCGTGGCAGTGATTTGGACATGTTAGGTCTGAGATAAAAGGACACAGAACAAGACTGGGCACATAGCCAGGCAAGGGCAGAAGGTTCTGCATTTCCAGAGATGATTCACTCAGTTGTTTGATGATACTAATTTGGTCAACATGCTCAGAGAGAAAAGACTAACACGATGGAGTCTTATTCTCTCTTGGACAAAACCATGCACTGGAATACATTTTCTGCACAAGCAAAATCAAGTGAGAGGGGGGAAAACAACGGATTCCAAACTAAAGTAGCCAGCCAGGTTGGAAATCTTGTCCAAAATGTTCTGTGATGCTTAGGGACGATTTACTTATTTTTATTATTATGGGTGCTTATATTGAAGTGGTGACTTCTTTCCTGTCATTTCTGAGTATCTATCTTAACGAGTCTCAACAGCAGGATCAAAAGGGAGTCCTGAGTGCTGCTTTTTGCATCCCCAGGACCCTATGAGGCCAATCAGTGTCACCTGCTGTGGGTGGAAGAGGGGTTCAAGGAGCTGCTCAGTGGGAGAGAGGGTCCTCCTCCTCAGTCTGCTGCCAGCCTCTAGGCCTCTGTCATTTGAGGACCATGGACAGAGTGGGAGACCCTGCACGGGCAAGCTGCTGCCAGTCTGGCTGCCACATTTGTCAGTCTGCTGACTCAAGGAGCCAAAGAAGCTGGTGGTCTACATGGAGAAGGGGTTGGCCAAGCCAGCTTCAGCTTTCACCGCAAATACCCCCCGAGGAGGCAGTTCAGATGGGCTGCCTGTGTGCAGAGAATGGTATGAGTTCCACCAAGCACACAGCTGGAAGTCCCAGAGGGACCACAGAGCACTGCTGGGATACTTCCTGCCACCGCTTCTTGCTGATGACCCAATAGTTGCTTGTTCCAATAGCCAAGCCCTTTGGTGCAAGGGTTCTGTCATACAGAGTGGTCATCAGAATTAAATGAAGTCTGTGGTTCAGAGTCCATTAGTGTCAATGGCTGTCACTGAGGCAGGAGTTGAAGAACGTGAGGTGGTTGCTGAGGTCTTGTCCAGGGCTGGGCTGGGCACACTGCAGTCAGCAGACCTGGCTGAAGAGCCCCTCCCTGCAGGAAGCAGTGGCCGGCTCTGGCTGTGGGGACTCTGGCCATGCAGGCTCTGGCCACAGAGGCGGTGGTGCCGCTCCCAGTCCTTGTGCTGGCAGAAAGAGCCACAGTACCTTGCGATATTGCAGCCACTGCACGTCTCACTGGCTTTGCGGCCACAGTTCCAGCAGTTCTGCAAGACACAGGCATCAGTTAGTGGTTGCTGGGATCTTGAGGGGTGTGCTTATCATTTGTCACTGTCACCTGCATTGCAGAGCAAGGGCTGTGGAGCTACATACTTGTGGTTGAATCCTGTCTCTGCTGCTGTCTGCGTAACCATGGGAAATATGCACCCCCCTTTTCTTTTTTCTTTTTTCAGGGCTGAGGACCGAACTCTGGGCCTTGCGCGTGCCAGGCAAGCGCTCTGCCACTGAGCTAAAATAAAACCCCAACCCCAGCACCCCCCTTTTCGAGTGTCCTTCATCTGTAGAGCAGGAAAGCTCCCTTCTCATGGGACCATGGGTAGAGTGAGATGAGGGCATGTGTGGAGACATCTTGCCTAGCACCAGCTCTGGCAGAGGTGGTCCGCATTCTCCTGCTTAAGGCACAAGTTCTCCTTCTTTGTTTGTTTGTTTTTAACCACTGAGACATATCCCCAGCGCCCCCTCCTTTTTTTTGAGACAGTGTCTTGCTAAATTGCTTAGTCTTACTTTGAACTTGAAATTCTGACTCGAAATTCTGACTCAGCCTCCTGAGTCATTGGGGATTACAGGCATGCACCACTGTGCCTGGCCAATAACTGATCTTTTAACTAAGATTTTAAAAAGTGTTTAGGCCAAAGTGATTTTTTTTTTTTTTAAGTCATCTACCAGGGAACCAATATGAGTGAAGAGGAGAAGGTGGCTATGCCTATTTTTCCTTTGCTGATATGTCTCTTTACAGATGAGCTGAGATCATGAGAAAACTAAAAGCCCTTTCATGGGGCCACTCAGGGCCCTTGAAGTCTAGTGCAGGGCATTTTCTTATTATTTCTTGTACTTTCTTAGAGGGGGGCAGGTATGACTGGGTTCAGCAGAACCTCTGGACAGAGCACACCAGTTGAGGATGCATTAGTTTTATTACAGAGGATATGAACCAAGTGAGGCTTGGTGAGAGCATGAAAACAGCAGTAGAAAGTCACTGAACAGATAACCTGACTCCTTCCCAATCAGCTAACAGGAAGAGAATACCGCAATAAATGTGGCCCCAGTGCTGAGACCTTTCCTTCTGGTAGGCTCCAGGAAGATTCCACGAGTGACACATGAATGTTCTGCCTGAGGACTCCAGGAACTACTGCTTTATGGCAATGACTAGGTGAAGTTATCAGCCAGTCTTCCTGCCCATAAGGACACAAGTTTGGCAGAATCCAATCTCCCCAGCTTGGCAGAATCCAATCTCCCCAGCTTGGCTGACACTATTCAAGGAATACTCACTCCTACCCCCAATGAAATAAGGAGTCTGACCTGTGTATGCAACAGAGCCAAAATATTGGGGTCTCCTCGACTACCTCTTGCAATGTACGGATGGGAAAATGGAGGGCCAGACTTGCTGAGGTTATAAAATAATCAAGGGGGCTATGCAAAGTCTAGAACCCAGACCTCCCAAAGCCAGGATAGTCCATGTGTAAGTTTGATTTCAAAGCACATTAGAAAAGACTGCTGATTCCCTTCTAACACAGGCTTCTCAGGAAATATGCTCTAGGGACTGTCAAAATTTGCCAAAACCACCACCAGAGGATAGACCAAAATAGGGAACAGATGTAATTCTTAGGTTACATTTACACACCCTCCAGCAAACTGCGTTCCAGACAATTTCCTACTGTGGAGTCCGACAGAGCGACTCTTAAAAATGCTTTGGCTGAATGTGTTGCTTTTGTGTGAAGAACCCAGCTGCTGCCTTACAGGCTCCCACCAACAAGATGGGCAAGCCTCTACTCTCTCAGTCAGTGTGCAAGGACATATTAGAATGGGGTCAGAGCTTTAAAACACTGGGACTTTCATATTGGATGCTATTAGTTCTCAAAAAGCTTATTTTAAGATTTATGAAATATAGAAAAACAAAGTACACAGCCTCCCCCAAAGGCATACTCACAGAATGTGGAATAACACTACTAGTGCTAGAGCAGCCAGGGGTGAAAAGGACACTTTCACATTCTCTTTCCCTTGCACTTTTCCCTGACTTGACTAGGAGAGGTTTTTTTTGCCAAGATTTTTTTTTTTTTTTTTTTTTAAAGAGAGAGGGACAGTGAGAGAGAGAGACAGAGAAAGGGAGAAACAACTTTATTTAGTTTTTCACATAGCCTTAGTTGCTCCAACACTTAGTTGTGTACATGGTGCTGGGGTTTGAACCCAGGTTCTCGCGCTTGCCAGGCAAGCGTCGAAACCACTGAGCCACCGCTCCAGCCCCTTGCCAAGATTTAAGACGAACTCGAGTGTAGTGGTACATGCCTACAGTCTCAGGTACTCAGGAGGATGAGGCAGGAGGACAGCGTGGGCAAAAAAAGATGAATTTTAGTTACTGTAGTCATCCTTTAAATCAGCATTCCTCACTTAGGCAAATTATCCTCTGTGATTAATTGGAAAGCTTATAAACTTTTTCTTTTTTTTTAAGAAAGAAATTTTATTTAGTTTTTCATCTGGTTTTCATTGTTTTGACACTTAGTTGTGTACATGGTGCCAGGTCCTCATGCAGCCAGGCAAGGGCAATACCACTGAGCTCCAGCGGTCATAAACAGTCTAAGTTATTGCTCATGGAAGTCAGAAATATGATTCCTAAATCTGCTGTCAAGCAGAGGCTGTCAGTTATGACAGGATCACTCCAAGTGTGAGCCAGGGTCCATTAACTATCTGGTGCTTGTCAGAAGCCCTGGGGACCGATTTCAGACCTCCATGATCTTACTGCAATCCTCGAAGGAGAAAGGAGTCCCCATTTTACTGTCAACTGCTAGTCCATTATATTTGCCAGGACATCCACGCTGGGGAAAGATCATGCACTACGGTACCAGTAAGGGGATCTCTCACTCATGCCTTCAACCCTGGGCACTATAGTGGAGAAGGTGGCGAATAGGGCTGTGTTCTGTGAGCAGGAGCTACCAAAACTCCTAATGACACAATAATGACACAACGAAGTCCTTTCTACTTGCCCAGTGAACTGTTTCAATAACCGTGGCCTCGTTTTATCTTTCTAAAAACTACTGGGCTAACAGGAGCTAATATCCACTGTACAGGGAAGGAAGCTGACTCTGTAAGGGCACACAAGATGAAAGAGAAGGCACAGACACTCGATAAACTTCAAGGAAAATTTTCTGGATGAAATGGAGAATTGGTGGGCTGGAGTGGTGGCTCAGTGGTTAAGGTACTTGCCTGGGGCTATGGGCGAGTACGTGAGTTCAAACCCTAGCACCACGACACAACAAAGTCTCAGAGCAAAGAAAACCATATGAAAAACTAATAAAATTGATTCTTTCTCTTTCTCACTGTCTCTAAGAAATGGAGAACTGGTCACTCTGATTCAATGAAAGCTCACTTAGAGCTTAGGCCCTCTACTCCTTCCTTGTTTAGGAAACAGCTTGCTGGGATAGATGCTGCTTTACATTTAACCTGCAGGTCACTTTGTGTGCCATTTAAAATTATGGTTTCTTAAAAGCACAATCCTCTAAATGGACAACTGGGATCAAACCTATGTGTTTAAGATCCAGAACCCATGCGCTTAGCCAAAAGCCACATTCCTTCTTTGGAGACAGACACAGTTAAGGATGAGCACAGATATAAAAGTAGACAAATATGGGCACATGTATATATTGTATAGAGAATTAAACACAGAGAAGAGAAATTGATATCACTGCACAGAACAATTCTACAGAAAACGCAGGACGGGGGAAGGAAAGTGAGAGGCTTACAGGATTGGAGAGCAACAAGGCATTTCACCGTCTGCTACAGCCACAGGACAGTTAGGCATTCTCATCTTAACAGTGCAATACCTGGCACTATTATACAGAAAGGGAGCATTTAAATATGATGAGATAATAACGTTTATTTCTTATTTTAAAAAACAAAAACCAGAGTTAGGGATGGAGCTCAGTAGTAGAACACTTGCCTGGCACGTGTAAGGCCCTGGGTTCAGTGCCCACCCAGCACTGCAAAAACAAAACAAACAAAAAAAGTACTGTCCCGGGCTGGAGCGGTGGCTCAGCGGTTTCGGCGCTTGCCTGGCAAGCACAAGGACCCCGGTTCAAACCCCAGCACCACGTACACAACTAAGTGTTGGAGCAACTAAGGCCATGTGCAAAACTAAATAAAGTTGTTTCTCTTTAAAAAAAAAAAAAAAAGTACTGTCCCAAAGACAGCCAACTTCTCGGCTAGGAGATAGGATCCACCTACGTAAAGAGACAGGCTTGTATCTTAAGTTGTATGACTGAAAAATGAATCAAATTAAAGTTACAGAAAAATTTCATTAAATCCAAAGCACTTTTGAACTGTTCAGTTTGTGCCATATGCTTTTTTTCTTTTCAGATTTTCTTTTTTCATATTTGTCCTCATTATATAGAAGCATTGCCAAGTCGTAGGCTCCAGGGCCTAGGCACTGGGCAGGTCCGCCCAATCTGTCAATTCTTTCCATAACAAGTTATCATATTTGTAAAAGACAAGATACAATAAGAACTTGCCTTTTCTTAGTCTTGTACCTGTCTTCAGAACTGTGGGATTATGTCAGTTAAATTCCCTGAAACAGCTTCCTCATTTATAAATTAGAGATTTAACTCCCATGGTCACTGTGAGGACCAAAAAGAAAACACTTAAATAACTGACTTGAGTCAACTCAAGTCATTATCATGCAATGATACAAACTCTGCCCTTAGGTTAAGTTTTCAAAATTTAAGCAAATATAATGAACTTGTGTGTGTGTGGCAGGGGGAGGAGGGTATTGGCTAAGAACGCCAGTCTGGTTCAAGAGTGAGCTCTGTCTTACTGCACAGCATATGAGAGGCAAGCAGTGGGTCTGTTCCCTTAGATGCCCAGCCCCAGCCCCAGGAGCTAACTGAGTGCTGACCTCAGTTGACTCTTCTTGCTCATTGATGACAAGGAAGGCGTCCTCTGCAGCCTGTCTTTTGACGTCTGCTATGGTTTGCTCCATTCGTGCTCTCTCTGTTGCAATCACTTCAAAGGCTTTTTGCTCAGCCTCAGCAACAGCCTTCTGTACTTCTGACATGGCCTGAATTTTCACCTTATTCACAGCTTCTTCTAGAAGAAAGTGACAGTAAAATCAACTGGCCAAGAAATCTTCCCCCTCATCCCACTGCATTTCTAAGGACAGAGCAGAAACAAGACACACAGGGGTAAACATATGATATATGCATGTATATTATTTTTGTTTTTTATTTTGGTATCAGGGATTGAAGCCAGCGGTGCTTTATCACTGAGCCATATCCCCCAGGCCCTTTTTATTTTTATTTTGAGGCAGGGTCTCACAAAGTTACTCAGGACCTCCCTAAGTTGTTGAGGCTGGCATTGAACTTGGCAGTCCTCCTGTCTCAGCCTGCCGAGTTGCTGGGATTACAGGCCTGCACCATTGTGCCTGGCTGTTGTACGTTTACTCTTTTTTTTTTTTTTTTTTTAAGTGAGAGAGACAGAGAAAGAGAGAAACAACTTTATTTAGTTTTTCACATGGCCTTAGTTGCTCCAACACTTAGTTGTGTATGTGGTGCTAGGGTTTGAACCTGGGTCCCCGTGCTTGCCAGGCAAGCACTGAAACTGCTGAGCCACGGCTCCAGCCCCTGTATGTTTATTCTTAAAATCACTTGTCTATTCATGCAATCATTTGTTGGTTATGCAGATGGAGATAGGGATTGTGCTGGGGTCAGGTATACAAAGAAAGGTGACAGGACATTGTCCATACTCTCATAACTGTTTTCTTATCATTATATGGTGGCTCTGGTGCCATGATATGTCAGTATAACAGGCTAGAATTTCAAGGAGGAGAGTGGCAGTGAGGGGCTGGAGCAGTGGGTCAGTGATTGTGTCCCTTGCTTGGCATGTGCAAGGACACAGGTTTAAATCCCAGCACCATGTACAAAACAAAATGTCAGAGCAACGAAAGCCACATGAAAAACTAAATAAAATTATCATTATCTCTTTCGCACGGTCTCTTTCTCTTAAAAAAAAAAAAAAAAAAAAAAAAAAAAAAAAAAGGAAAAAACCCCCAGAAAATGGTAGTGAAGGATCAAAAAAAAATCTTCTGGCACTGTAATCACAGAAACTCATAAGGCTGAGGCAGGAGTCATAAATTTCAAGATCACTCTCAGCAACTTAGAAGACTTTGTCCTGTCTCAAAATAAAAAATAAAAAGGGCTGGACATATACAGCTCAGTAGTAAAGTACCCCTGGTTTCAAACCCTGGTTACGCACACACACACACACACACACACACACACACACACACACACACAAAATTTCTGGTTGAAATGGTAGGAGGAGATAGTTTTTGGAAAAAGTTTTGCATGCCTTATTTTCTAAAGGAAATGTGAACCCTGAAAGGATTCTCTGGAAGGAAGACATCAACCCGGGGCTGCAGTTACTGTGCTTGCCTGGCATGTGCGAATATGCGGGTTCAAACCCCAGCACCATGTAAACAACGAAGTCTTGGAGCAAAGAAAGCCAGATGAAAAACTCAATAAAAATTGATTCTCTCTTTCTCTGTCTCTCTCGCTGTCCCTCTCTCTTAAAAAAAAAAAAAAAAGACATCAACTGGAAGGTTGTGGCAGTGATCCAGTTGACAGAAGAGACTGAATTTAGGCACCCTGGAAGGGAAGAGCCAGATGTTGGTAGCACTAAAGGACTAAAGGGTATGGATGTAGGTAAAAGAAAATGGCAGTGTTGTACAATAAGATGGATAAAAAGCTGGTGTGGAAGCAAGTGAGATGGAACAAGGTATCTCTGAGGTAGCCAGATACAAGTGACCAGGAGTTAGATATATGATACTGAGCACGGTAGAGAAACATAGGCTGAAGATATAGATTTGGGCAAAATTCATCCACTCACATATTTTCTCCACTTGTTTATTATCTGAAGAGCACAGAGGATTAAAGAGTTGAGCCAAGAGCAAAATTAAGCCTATGTGGCAGAAATGTTAACATGTGTGATGTGGTGATGAGATCAGGCAGAGATGAATTCAGCTTATATCAAAAGGGAAGGAAGAGTTGGCTCCTTCATGTCCAAAGTAACCTAAAAGAAAAAGTGTGAAAGAACTGGGGGGAGCCATCCCAAACCCCTGACCTACAAAGGAACATGACAGACAGTCCAGGAGATGTGCGGGATAAGCTGGAGGGAGAGAAGATGGAGCCAAGAGCTCCATGAGGAGGAAGTTCCTAGACCACCAAGTGGCCAATTAGCAACCTTCCCCGATGTGTGTTCCCTACTTCACAGACTAGTGAATACAGCAAGCTCTAAGCACACAGACACATACCCGTTTTCTTCCAAAACTCCACAGGGACATATCCTGTTCCTGGCCTACTGCTGAATTCTCGCTGAGAATCTGCAGAAGAGAGATAAAGGATATAGGGTCAGAAGCTGATTTAATCAGCAATTTTTATGAAACACATTCTTGTGTGTGTGTGTGTAGCTGGGCATTAAACTCAAAGCGTCACATATGCTAGACAAGTACTCTACACTCCTAACCCCAAAACAAGTTTTGTATTAGACTTCTCATTAATTAGACTCAAACATGTATGCTGGCCTTAGTCCCAAAACTTTTTTTTTTAAGAGAGAGGGACAGTGAGAAAGAATCAATTTTATTTAGTTTTTCATGTGACTTTTGGTGCTCCAACACTTCATTGTGTACATGGTGTGTGCTGGAGTTCAAACCCATGTCCTTGGGCATGCCAGGCAAGTGCCGAAACTGCTGAGCCATCGCTCCAGGCCCCCGCCCCCCCAAACATTCTCACATGGGTAAAATCAGATTATAAAACAGTACATCCAAAAAACTTTTTTTTAAAGAGAGAAACAACTTTATTTAGTTTTTCACATGGCTTTAGTTGCTCCAACACTTAGTTGTGTACGTGGGTGCTGGGGTTTGAATCCGGGTCCTTGTGCTTGCCAGGCAAGCGCCGAAACCGCTGAGCCACTGCTCCAGCCCCAGTACATCCAAATTTTAAAACAGTCACACGTGCATCAATTTTCTTTTTTCTTTTTTTTTAAGAGAGAGAGGGACAGTGAGAAAGAGAGAGAAAGAATCAATTTTACTTAAGTTTTTCATGTGACTTGTGACTTTTGTTGCTCTGACACTTTGTTGTGTATGTGGTGCTGGAGTTTGAACTTGGGTTCTCGGGCAAGCAAGGCAAGCAGTGTAACCGTCGAGTCACCGCTCTAGCCCCACATGTATCAAATGTTAACAGTATTTTAAAGCAGTGAGATTAAAACTGATCTTTTCCACTTACCTTTATGTCCTGATTTTCCCCCTATAAATATGTACTTTGTTTTGTTTGAAGAGCTAGTGACTGAAGTCAAATTCATACACATGCTAGACAAGGGCTCTGTCACTGAGCCATACCAACTCTATTCATGTCAGTACGGTACTCCTTAAATGTAAGCACACAGGGGGCTAAAGTGGTGACAAAGGTTATAGCACTTGCCTGGCATGCTCAAGGACGCAGTTTGGAATCCCAGCACCAAGTACACAGAGAAGTGTCATAACAATGAAAACTACACCAAAAACTAAATAAAATAGATTCTCTCACTATTGCTCTAAAAAAAAAATATATATATATATATTTATATTTATATATACATATAATGTGTGTGTGTGTAAGCACACAGTTATTTATATATTATTTCCTTGTATGTCTCCATATCCTATTTAACTGTCCCTCTTCAAGAACACACAGGTCTCTGGCACTACTTTGTATATGTGAGGGAAGACAGCTTATGTTTCTGAGTAACCCAGAATCTCTGTATGTGATTTAAGGTAGTTTCCTTCGAAGTTTCTTAAAATGCTTGTTAACTAAACTAAGGGTGAAATGAACAAACAAAGACAAATAATAAAGAAAACTTAGAAGGGCTAGAGTGGTGGCTCAGCAGTTAC